>UELX01002493.1:0-30682 GCA_900480035.1 Eupelmus urozonus | reverse complement strand
ATTAAACGAAGTATTAACTATCTGGTGTAAAGCCTCTGTGTAGAGCTAAAATGTGCTCAATATCACTGCTACCATTTAAAAAATTAAAATAGCTCGTTTATATGTGCTTTAAAGAAATATATTCCAGTATCACATATTCAAAAAATTCTATAAGTATTTTACACCGAAGTAATTATCCAATTTTGGTTCTTAGTTTTTATTTCTCTTATGCTTGATCATATAATTTTAAATAATCAAATGATTAGGTATATTGTTTTTGTGAAAATATTTAGTCTATGCATTACCAACCTTCTTTCACATTTAAGCGAACAGAGTTTCATGAATTTTTTGTTCAATTATTATTGGTCCGTCTTTTATACACGAAATAAAAAGGGTCTACGATTGTTAACGTTCTTTTATTTAATGTAATTGTACAGTTAAATATAAGTATGATTCATCTTTATTTACATAAACAACAAAGAAAAAGTAAGATAAAAAATTGTAACGAAGAAAAAATGTTCACTGTATTAAGTAAATTAAAAGAACATAATTATACCTTCATTTCTATCTTTGATTATTACATAACAAATAGTAATTAATAGTTGTAAATAATAGTAATGTAGTATTATTTATATAATGTGTGCCACTAATCCACTCTTGCGGGATATAAAGTACTAAACTTTATGTCCTGCAAAAACGGAATATAAAGTAATTTTAATTATGATCGTTGCTAGTTTTAGCTAGTAATTTTATTTCCCTCAAATGTGGGAATAATATATCACTTTATGCCCTTTTTCTGGGGCAATACATAAAGTGGCTATTATAGTTGAGATGTGAATAAACATATTTATTAGAAATTATTTTAGTGTATGAAATATGTTATATATGAAGTACAGTATATACATTCCAGGTAAGTTAATAAATATTAAAATAAAATATTATGTTTCACAAATATTATAACAAGCTCGACGATTCATAAATTTCATAAATCCATGTAAATTTATTGAGAATATGATCAATCTTATGGACTTTTAGTATTTTTTTGAATTTCACATTTAAGTATTTTGCAAGAAATGAAAAAATGACTATTCCTTCTTCTTTCTCCTTGTGTCTTCGTATTCTTGTAGTCGTGGCCTTGGCATTTTCAGCGACAAAAAAAAATCTGGAAGATAATATGTTTTTACTTCGTTTACATTAAATTCGTTTCTGTTAAAGCTTTAAGTGATATTTATTCATAAAAGCATGTATGCATATATTTGGTAACTTATTTTTAATTAGTCACACTTTAATTTAATAAGAGAATTTTTTTAAATAGTTACTAAGAGGCAATAGTTATTTTATAACATTTATTGTATTCTATTTTTAGAAAAATTATTTATTATTATTATTATTATTTTTATTATTATTTATTATTTATCTTTTTTTTTCTTTTTTTGATTTTGCAACGTGGATATGAAGAAAAACAGCAGAAAGTGCCCTGAAAACACAGGAAAATTCTTATTATTTCTCAGGCTTATAATCCTACTATCATGATTACAGTGCATAAACTTGTATATTGATTGTTGTAATCATTTCATGCATTGCATAGTGATATCATTGTATAATATAGATGTATAATATAGTTCTTTTAACCAATTTTTTATGGAATGACTTCTGGAGTTGTAATTGCATAATAAAGATTTGTAAATATCTTATTTACAATCACGCTCTTGAGCAAAAACATGAATGTAACTTTACTCCAATAGAAGAATTAGTGTCATCAAAGTACATGAAAATTGTAAGAATAACAAAGTCACGCCAGAAGAAAGATATTCTTGAGAATTTACTTCTGCTAGATCCTATTTGTAAGTCTTCATAGCGTTATTAATTTGTCATCAAACTCGGTAATTACTCAAGAATGTGACAAACGGAAGTTTTTTGCCATCTAAGTTTTCTGTAGCAAAGAACGTGAAATAAGCGAGCGTAAAATAAAGAGAACGTTGACGGTAGAGGTAGTAAGAAAAGCTATTCTTATGCAATCTAAAACTTATAATGATGCCGCATACCCAAGTGCTGAAAGATAGCCATTATTCACTTCGTTTCGTCACGTTTTTCACTCGCACGCTTCGCTAATTCGCGATTTAATTTCTTTCATTCAACTTTTTTATTAATTCATGAATGGGGTAATTTTATTTTGTTTACTTATTAATACTGGATTAAGGAAAAAATAACTTCGATTTGTTCTTACGTTTTTGCCACTTTTTTGTTGAAACCATAATTTCGTCGGTGTAGAATTTCTGAAAATTCTTGATGAAAAACTAAACTATGTAATTTTTACAAACCTTTTTTGGAACCAGCTTTACATTATTAAGACAGTTCTGCAAAAAGCGAAAGAATGGTAGTAATACAAGGAAATTTTTCAGCTAAACCTTCTAAAACTAAATAATTTGAAAAAATCTTCTTCAAGTTTTCAATTTGATTTTTTAGACAAATTTTTGTAATACCAATTTTCAAAAAATTTTATAAATATTTTCTAATTAACTTACGTAAAATAAACTATAAATCAACAGTTTTCAACCCTATGTCTTTTATTAGCTAAGATATGCATTTCTAATGAAAAATATAGGTTCCATTCGATAAACTCAGTTTTTATTACTATGACTTTTTAGCGAACACCTAAAATACATCAACTGTGGTTTACTAGAGATTTTTTTTTACCCACTAAATAAAATAAACTGTTAACTGAAATTTCATAATCCTATGTCTTTTATAAGCCGAAATGTGCAATTATAATGATAAAATTATTATTTACCAAAAAAGGAAACGAGAGAGAGAGAGAGAGAGAGAGCCTAAATTAGAATCGATCCTTGTGGAGTAATGCGTATACATTTTGATTATCTTTTTTATGCAATACTATTTATTTTCTATTTTTACGAACTATTACTAATAGGATTATAAAAACAATGGTTTGAAAAAAACTAATTATTTTTGGCTTCAATTATACGTAATAATCTTTTAATATTTTAAAAAAGGACCATGTGATTTTTTCTCTTTTAATTCATTATTAACATGCATTAACTTCTTTATATGTATAAATATTAAAATGAAGAAAGATACGTCCAAATTTCAATGTTAATGCAAACTTAATTTCGCAAATGAACTTAGTTCAATTATCACATATTCCTATGAATTCTGCTACAAATATTCAGGCTTTAGTGATTACGAAGGAGCTCTAATCAGATAGTTAAGAGGTAATTCATCGCCCGAGAATCTCTGGACCAAAGACAACAGAACTTGCTCAAACACGTAGACAAGCAGTCCTGTTAGTTCGTCAGAAATTTGCATCGGGCACGGCTTTATATATTGTGCGCATCCGAGCAACACTGCGTTTCAATCTCCGCGACATTGCAGCTTCATCTGTTCATGCGGTTATAGAATTATTAAATCTATTAATCACGCAAAAGACGCTAATTTGAAAATTAAAACAAAAATCTTTTTTCGTCATGTTCTTATTCTTAGATAATTTAATTTTAACATCATAAATATATGAAAGTCATTTTCTTTTATGCAAAAAGTATGGGGCCTATCTGAGTGCCGTCTCATTCGATTTTTTTTCATATTGAACATCCTTCTAATATTTTTAATTTTTTCGCACTCCTTCAACAAAAAATTATTACTTTATTAATAATTCTTTATTAATTAATACTATAGGTTTTTAGCGGCTAAGTCACTGTAAGTTATTTTTACTTTTAAGTTATTAGAATCTGGTGGTCTTTAAGCCTGCCAATCTTTGTTACCTCTTGATATTTTTAGTAAAGACATTATTCTAAATTTCATAAAGCTGCCACAAAAATTCGTTAAATAGAAATAAGAATTCAGAGAAGCTCGGTTAACTTGAGATCACACTCAGTGTCTGCATGTTAATGCGATTACTCATTCAGCTCTTAACACAAAAAATATGTGTATTTATTTTATTGAAAAAGAGGGAAATAAAAACTTTTTATATATTATACGGTGTTATAGAGAAGAGCTATATTAATTTAATCTTATAAATTTAATTTCTGTAGCATCTACTTTCACATTTTTTTGCAACTTCTGGCTGTTGCCATTTATTACTTACTTTCTCGTATACTAAATTAAATATACTTATGGCAGCCAAAAAAAAATAAATAAAAAATAATAAGCGAAGCTTCGGGAAAGTAAAGTTTGAAAAAATGAATGAAAGTTTCAAACAAACGGCGCTAGAAGAGCGATCTGGTAGGATAAAGGATAAAAGAAGCAAAGCGAAATCGACATAATGAGAAGACCTGCGTAGTCTTTGAGCTTCAAAGGTGAAAAAGCGAATCGTGCGATTCATTTAGGAATGGCGTAAAGGGAGTCATCTCGACGTAGCTGGAGAAAACGAGGTTGAACGAACAAAGATAGAGGAGGGCTTGCATTATCCAGCTCGCTTACCATGTAACTTGTTTCCAGCGTGAGCTTGTGACTATCGCACTACGAGGCTCGCATCGAAGTTACGACGCTAGACTAACTTGACACACACCCACGCGCAAACAGGTTCGCATACACACGTTCGGTACACAGACACACTTACAGACTTCCACACTTACACATACATACTTTGCTGAGAATCTCTTGCACTTCTCCCTCTTTAGCGAGATCCACTGTTTTCCAAATGGCCACACTAGAGTATATGTCTTTAAAGACACCAAAATTTTACGAGCGAGATTTTGGTAAGATCCGTTTGTTTGAGTAGCGAGATTTTGCTGAGATCAGTCTGTTTTAGCAAAAAAATATTGAGGTTGATTATCATCTATCTTTTTATATAAGGACAATTTATACGTATTGATGTGCATTTTAAAGCACATCAATGCGTTACTGTAATTTTGGAGAAATCTGTTTTACATAATGCTTTTATTTGTTTTGTAGATCATTTCTTTTGTTTCTTGAGTTTCCTGACGAAACGAAAAAAACATCAATGTATTTAATGTTTATTATGACAGTTCGGAAACAGAAAATCTCTGAGCAATCCTTTCATTGAGACATTAAAAACCTAGAAATTGTACTGGATCAATACACGAAATCCTGAGAGATTCAGTTTTATACGAATTGGTTTGAGTGGTAAATACTTCTTTAAAATCTTTTAATTCTTTAAACTATTGAATAATAGATGACGTAAATGTTGATTTCTTTTGGTTACCAACAATAACTAGAAAAATCCTTATTTTTCAATTTTAAAATATTGATAGGAGATTTGAATATTCTTATGTGAGTAGCTTAAAAGCTTATTTTCAAGAGCCTTTAATAATAAAGTGTTGCAGAATTTATAATTATTAAGGATCTTAGCTAGAAGAATTGATTATAACAAAAAAACAAAAGTACCTTTTTTGTTCCAGATGCTACGTTTTCTTTTTAAATTTTCGATGAAGTCAAAAGATTCTTTGAGTGAAATTAACGAAGCTGTGAACTTAGATCTTAATATCCTCATCCTCTTTCCGCTTTGACTGCATATATGTTGTCTCTTACATTTTATTCAATGAGACCATTGTCTGACTAAAAACTTTTTAACAATATATTTTATTCTTGGAACGACTTCTGAGTACCTTTGGGTTCTTTTATGTACTGTGCACTTTTGGTGAGCTTCCCTGAAATTTTGATGAATCCTTATCATGGGGTTAAAAAACATTTATTTTGTGGTGTAAAGGTAAGAACTTTCTCAACAGTAGAAATTACAAACAATAATATTTTGCGAAATAACAAAAGTTTCTTTTCTTAACATTAGGCTCTACATATTAGTGAAAGGTCTTCTACTTTCCTTCTCAAGAACTTATCAATAGCGTGAAACCGTTTCGCCGAATGAACACTTCTCCATTATTATTGTCTAACAAGAAGAGTATTTTACCTTAAGATCACAGATTTCAATGGAACTTGCACGATTAGATATGATCGAAATTACACCAAAAGATTTTAAAATTATTTTTTATTAAATTTTCATAATATTTAAATTATGTAAATACAATGTTAAAAGCATCGACAAAATCAGCGGTAAGTAGAACTAGTCCATATCTAGTCGGCCATCGCCATTCATCTTTATTTCTCTTTCTCTTTTCTCGTGTATTTATCTTTTGTCATGATTATGTGACAAAATGTTTTAACATCTTGGCTCGTGTAGTCCAATAAATTCAATTTTCACATACAAAATGTTTTAATTTATTTCCGGTTTTTTAAGTTAACTCTTCACATTCAATTTTAAAAATGGCGATGTTTCTAAAATATAATCCATAAAATTTTATGATGTTTATATGTTGTTTTCTGTACTTGTTTTCTCTGAATCTAGAGAACATAATTCTCTAGTATTCTGCTTAATATTTTGTATTATAAAAATTAAAATTTAATACTTAAAGCTTCAAATATTTCTAAATTTAAAGTTTTAAAAAAATGTATTTAAAAATGCATTTTTATTTAAATAGGATCTAACGATAATTTTCATAAATTACAAAATACGTAATATTTTTGACTGTACATTAAAATGATTGAATATGACGAGTTAAATCTATCAAACTAAATATTCTAACATGACTACATCGACAGCATATAAAACCCACACAACAATACCTAAATACGAGGAAAATTACGCGCCGGCAGTTGGAAATTCGCCCGAAGTCACAAATAAGGCATTTCACGACTTGTCGGGCTTATCGTTATTCAGGCGTACACGTGTATAATCGAGAGGGCACCGGGAGGAGATACGCTGGCTCGGCTCGACCACGCGCGTGAGAACCTCCCCCTCGACGATTTACTCGGAAAATTAGGGAAATTACCGAAATTTCCGATTGACGAGAAATCTAGCGTGTCGCGAGCCGGCTGCGGCGCTCCCGGCCGAATCGTAATACCTACATGGCCGGTCGCGCGCTTGGCTCGAACGATAATGGACCTCTATCTATAGGTGGCTGGCAGAACTGTCCCCGTTCGGCTAACTACTGGGTACCGAAGCGAGGAGTTGTCCGTAGTGCCGAATGACGAAGCGTTTCCGACGAACGAATTTCACGGGGAAATGAAGTGTGTGGCATGGGACGTGCGTGTGGCTGAGTCTGTGTGTGCACCAGTTGGCGGGTAGTTACCTACGTATGCGCGTAATTTGAAAATGTAACGTTTACGTCTACGGATAATTGTAGTGCTGGGTACGTGTGTGAGACTAAACTGGTGGCTGTGCATGTGTGGCCGAATGTACACGGTGGGATGAATTCGTTTAGCCGCGTCGTAGAGGGAGGCTGGAACTTGGTACTCCTGAGCGAAAGGCTGCCGGACAGTGTAAACATAGTCCGCGCTCGCCTAGTTGATGCAAAGTCATGCGCAGCTTTATTATATCGTTACTCGTGTACAACTTTTTATGAGAGATTTTCATGAATTTATTTTTGCAGAGCTCTTGCAGAGGTCTTTGTTGTTTTTATTATTTTTTCAATTACTACTGTTTATTTAGTGTGCTTATTTTATCAGCTTTGCAGTAATATTGGTATCGAAATTTAGATCTAGATTTATTTCTATAAAGTTATGAGTTCAATTATATTTGACTCTAGTATAAATGGATCCATTTAAATGACCCCTAGTGAAAATGAATCGAATGCTATTTCTTCTATAAAGATTTACATGGGTAAACTTATACCACAAAGATAGATATATGTTATTAACTTTTTTATACTTATGAAATAATTTAACATTTAATAATATTATAAAGTATAAACGTCTACATTCGTAATTTACTCACAAAGTAGGCTTGATGTATCTCAGAAAACTGCACGAAATCAAAACGTCGTTTTTTTTTCAATTGCCTAATGTTTTTAAAATGAAAAACTCAATGAAAAGCCAGCTTTCAATGTAAAGCTGGCAATACACACGCAAGGAGTTGGCGATAATGGGTCATCCAAATAAAGCGCACCTGTCGCGAAAGTAGAAAAGTAATATGACGCTCAAGGGAGTAGTGCGTAGGAGGGAAAATTTAGCTCTCAGAATGAAGAAAGGTATCAGACGGGACAAGGGCACGGATCTGTCAGCGCAATCCCCTCATTTCACGCCCCGGCTGATTAATTGGACCTCTACTATAGAATTTCCAAGTCTCCCTCCTCGTTCTGCCGTTCGTCGCGCGCGCGCCCGCGTAATAGATATGTCAAAAGCAGTGCGCCGAACACGACCGCAAGTCCTACGGTAATATGCTGATGCGACAGAGAACTGCGCGCCCGGGACGCTACATACCGCTCGCTTCGCCCCCTTCGAATTGCAGAGATATGCGCGTTTTCGCATCGATGATGCCTGAATCTCGAGAGACCCTTTGCACGTGAGACGTTTGGTTAAGGGGTTGTCGTATCGAGTTTTCGATTATGTACTCGAACGTGCTACTATAATGAGAGGATTTATTTATTTTAGGTGGACTGAACAATATAAATATTTGAAAATCTGAATAATGAAAAAGATATTGTAGAGCGCGTTAAACATTTACAGAAAAATATAAAGCGCAAAGTATGTCATAAAATTAAACGTTAACGCTTTGTAAATTAATTAATCAAACATTTAAATTTTCCTCATACTTTGCGCTCGAATGCTATGATAGATGGATTTATATTTAAAATATAAGTGCAGAAAGCATGTATATCGCTTGTGCTTAGCATGCTTTTTTGGAAGAAGTCATTCTAATGAAATGAAATGAGAGACTAATGCAGAAAAAAGCTAATGCAGACAATAAGATAATGTCAGTATCGAAGTTACGGTAAATAATAAAACGAACTTACCATTACCTGAAAGTCTCCGTGGACGATATAAGTTCATTATTACAGATAATTCACAAGTCTCAATTTTTCTGATAGTTTGGAGTACTTCAAAAAAGGTTTGTTATACAATACAAAATTTTATTTACGATGTATTTTTATTCTATGAAAAAGCTAAGTGAAGTTTTTCTACCTTGTTATAAAAGCATTGCAGTTTTCGATTTCGCTTCGATACTTGTAAAAGCAATTATCGTAAAAATGTTTATTCAAGAAAAACACGCATTTCTATTTGTTTGAATAACAACAATACAACTTTCAGGATTATTTCACTGCTACTATTGTTGATTTTAACAATATAGATTGTTTTACTATATGAAAGAAACGATTTTGTATCAAGTTTATGTGCAAAAAATTACTTCACTTTTTTTTAGATTTGAAGTTTTTTTTCGTTGCTTTACATTTTAATTTTGTATTTAGCGTATCTCATATGCAACTCATGCATCGTTAACAGTCAAATGCAGCAGGTATTAAAGATCTGATTTAATTTATTAGATTTTATATTCAATCAAATATTATAAACTGCTTACATTAAACTTTACATATATTTTTGAAAGTTTTTAAAAGAAAAAAGTCCTATCGCTATTCCTATGCTGTTTGCGAAAAAAAGTCAAAAACAATTAAATAAAACATAAGATTAAAATGTAAGATAATTAATAAAGATTTATTCTTCTAACCGATTAGTTTAAATAAATACATATTTTTATATTAATAACGTTTTTTAGAAAATTAATAAAATGTAAAAAACTTAACCAGCATGCTCTGATCACTCCTATATAAAAATTTTCAAAAATAAAAACAATAGTTTAACGTTGCCGGAGGGCATCTCGCTTGGTAAACGTACACTCACAGCCATCTAGCGTTAGCGCCGCGAAGATCTAGAGCGGCTTGTACGCAGGGTACAAACCCTCTCTGAACTTGACCCGAAATATACTAGAGCTTTTTACAACCTGTGTTCGTGTGCTTTACCTACAGCGCAAAGCTCATTTCATCATTAAAAAATAAATCGGCGCAGGTAAATACTGCTTGAAAGTGCATTAAGAGGGCGATTGTTTTTCATCTAGCTCATTAATTAATGCAGTAGTTGGAAAGGGAGAAATATAAAGTTACTTGCAGCACTGCATTTCTTGTATTGCAATTATTTATTTTGCGATATTGTAAGTATGAATTTGAAATTAATGATTTCAATACATTTTAAAAGTATGTTTTTTTTAGCGTAGATATTAGTAATATGATTAATATTGTGAAAAAACAATGTAGGTATTACCATTATTTTAATACCAATATTTTAATATACATTATTTCGGCTATTGCATCCAAAAATTTAATAACACAAAAGAAGGACAGTATATATCTACACATTTTCTAATTTTAATTAGCTTTACTTTCTTTTTAGAAAATAATATCAAAGGAAAGCACAGTACAAAACGCGCTTTGACTTTTACTTTATTTAAGTCTTTAAAAAAGAATTTTAAATTTAATTTAAAGTTATTGTTAAAATGAAGCCTGATTTAAAATTAAAAATAATTAAAGCAATGCATTTTAATTCTGTTATATTAATGTAAAATGCGAACTTTATATACTTAAAATAGTAAGAACAAGAAAATTAAAAAATTGCATTACATACTAATTAAAAAGCTCAAAGCGAGTTGACGCAAATTGAAGCATTTAAAAATCGTACAGGCACGCGATGAATACGCAGATCAAAGGAAAGTCACTTAAAGGGAGCAGCGGGCGGGAAATTAGAAAAGTTTCGAGTTTGACGATTACCCACCGCGGGACGACGCGCTTCTCTTCTCAAGTCGTTACAGCATTAAGGCTCACTCGCTTTCTCTTGTCGCGTCGTCTTTATTGCGTGAAAATGAAATTTCCTCAGATATAGAGAAGTAAAAAGTGCTCGCTGTCTTAGCTTGTAGCAATTTTTCCGACCATCTATCGAACCTAGTTACAAAGTAATTCAAATAAAAAGAAATTCAAAATAAAAGATGAGCAAAAATTTACTAGTTTAGTATTTCTTGGAGGCAATTTAGGCATTATTGGAAAATGGGTAAATAGTTTAAAGGGAGCAGGAAGAAATTTAAAACTGAAAATTGACAATAGTACATTTGCTAATAAAAATTTTTTGTGTGGAAACTTAGAATTTCTGCACACTTGATTAAAATCATGTTTGAAAATTTCCGCACTTGTATCGTAATAACTAAGAAAACTAACAATTGTTAGAGTACGTTAAATTGTGTATCTTTTCTCTTCTAGGAGCATCAGAAATATAAAGAAAAAGTGCAACTTGAAAATAAATTTTTATGCCACAAAACCTAATGCTTTTTATGCAATTTTTAAATTGGATGAACAAAATATACAACTTGATTGCCTTGATGTACAATTCTAGTCATCGTTGCTCATTTCAAACTTGTCTTTGTCCCCTTTTTTCTTTTTAAGTGTTAATTTATTATTAATGTTTTTGTTCGTTGTCCTTATACATTTTTTTAACTTTTCTAATTTTTATTAAACAAAAGTTAAATGATTTTTATCTTAAAATTTCATGAAACATTGAACAAACTTTTAAAATATAATTTTAACAGTAATCAGCTTTTAATAATGAAAAATTGGGACAATCTGCGTGGACAATGCTTTGTCAACTATGAGAGATAAGGCAGACCTGATGAAGATGGCAAAATAGCCGCCGAAATGTCGTCTAATAAATCTGATTGACTCGTATTAGCAATTGTTTTTAATTACAAAATATAAAATTGTCCTACATCCGTATAGAATATAGAAACAACTTCCTTTTGCTATTGAATAAATAGAAAATCTATTAATAGAAAAATAGATTATCTATCGAAACAAAACTGTAATCATTACTATTCAATTGTTTTTTAATGTAATTGCACCTACATATTTCGCACTACTGTATAATGTATTAAAGTTATTTTTCTCAAATTTTATCTCTGAAAATATAAATATTTAATGTATACTTTTTTATCAAATTTGTTACCGATTAAAATTTTAATATCTGCTTAAAACATTTAATTGGACATTTTCTAAAAGTTCTTAGTTATTATATACAGTTATACAAAGTTACAAAGCACAAGCCATAAAAACTGCATCGTATACAATTTTCCTCTATAAAAAAGATTCGCACCACAAAAATCCAATAATTAATTTCCAATGATTTGATTGCAATGATTTATTAACCATCACTCCAACCATCGCCTAGCCAGTGTTAACTTTTTAGAAAAATTCCACCCAACCATTCTCGTTCACTCCTCGCTCTCTCATCGCCTCCACATCCTGCGCGTCACAGGCTTTCGCTCCTCTTACACACCTTCGTACTCAGGCCTTCTTCTCGCGCGCCGCGTGACGTTGCTTGCTTCCGCGGCGCTCTCGCGCGAATGTGCGGAAATAAATAAATGACAGGAGCGCGCACAGGCGGCACTATTCCCTCGAGGGGGACGCGCCAAGAAAGAGGTGTTCCCGCTGCGCGAGGGAGAAAGCAAAGTGAGAGAGAGAGAGAGGATAAGGAACATTTACCCGCGCAGATAGCACAAGAGTTATGGCCTTCACGGAGGTGGTTTAAACCCTACCGGGGGCGCGGCCCCCCCTACAACTCAGTAATTTTTACCCTCCGAGAAGTTAAGAGTAATTTACCGTCTCCAGCGAGCCGGGCTATACGCGGGCGGTCGGCCGGCGCAGGCTATGTAAGGAGAGATGCTGCTGTACCGCAGAGACGCCGCTGGCCGCTCGTTAATTACCGACTCAACTTGATTTCAAACAAAGGATGTAATAAGAGAAGGATCGCCAAGCTTCTTTCTGGACCCGAGATAGAGCGGCCGTATAGACGGTGCCGAGCATTTTACGTTACCGCCCCTATCGTGCTGCTTCTTTTTTTTTTTATATTGACGGGGTGAGGAACGTGGAAAATTATTGTTTTCGAAAGGGATTTTACTTGCGAGGGAGACTTATCGAATGTGATGTGTATTATAAGGATGTTTTTATTCGATAAAGGAGAAGGTACTTTAGAGAGAATGTACCGTATTTGAGTATACTTAGGTGTACTATGTGACAAATATATTTGTAAAAATATTATTTTATGAGCATTTTTAAAATATAGTCAAAAGAATGAATAGTATAAAATATTATGTTATTGTTATAATATTTAAAAAATTATTTTTACTTCATCTATTGTATACAGAAAATCCAACGACTTAGCGTCTGTCCGTTGCGCAATATACAGTACTTTATTATATATTTTTTATACGAAAAAGTAGAACTCATAAATATAAGAGTTCCTTTTATGAAAGAATTTTTAAGAATCTTACTACGTAAAAGTATTATATTGCATTATTAAAGAGTTTATAGAATTAATAATTAACATTATTCTTATAATATATCAAAAACGGTATTAAAGAAAACTTATAAATTTAAATAAGTATTAATTATTTATGAAAAACTTGTACGATGTAAAAAATTGTATATCAATTATGTCTTTTTCAAATTTCTTTTTCTTTGTTTTGAATAGTTTAATAAGTAAGTTACATATCCTTAGGGTGACAATAGAGAATTGATGAAATCAAAGTGAAAGTATTTTCTGCATTATTTGTTACCAGAAGACACCTCTAGAAATTTAATAAAAATTCCTGAACTGAACTCTAACTTTTTCTTATAAGTAAATTACAAACTCACATGTAAAGCACTAATTTAAATAAAGAATGATTCAGTCATCTCCAAAGTGAAGTTATTATCACTCTTCACATATTTACATTTTACACAATGAGTGTGATTTAAGGCATGGCTCAAGGTATACATATTTAAAATTTAAAGTTTACCTTAGTGATATTAAAACCACTACCTAAAAACCACTTTATTAAAAAAAAAAACATCCTTGGTCAATTTGCATACTTGCTGACTTTAATTCTTTATGTTTTCAATTTTCAGCATTTTGCACTACTACTGAGTTTTCAAAGCCTCTACTTTCCTCGTTGCTCTGTGAAATGTGCCGCCAGCGCCATTAATCTGATTGAACGAGGCTGCTTCAAACTCCCTCAACGAGATATAATCCATTATGCATTAGCACCGCTGAATCGCGCACCTCCAACAACTCGCCATAAAGCTAACAGCAAATCCTCGTGTACTCGCGCTGAAAACAAAGGGATTAAAGGTGGAAAGGCAAAAAAAAATAGAGAGAGCGCAAGATTCATTACATTAGCTGTATGGCTTAATATTCATTCACAGATTTTTTTTTAATAAAATTCTAATGTTTTAGACACGCACTCATCATTATATCGATATAAAAAGACTACTGCAACAACAGTTACGAATCCAATTCCCGCAAAATTAAAAAATTTCCCTGGCATAATGAAAAATTTCCGCGAAGCCAGCTCCTCTCACCTCTCAACGACTCCGCGTAAATTACTCAAGGCTTCTCTTTTCCCTCGCCCAACTCACAAGGCACGTGTGCGGCGCGAGAAAATTGAAGCAGTTTACTTCTTCTCGCTAAACGCATCGACTTACACCCGCGGCCGCGGAGAGAGCCGCGCGAAGTTTGTTTCGTTAGAAGTTATAGGCGGCCGCCCGAGAATTGCACGCCCGAGTCTCATCGTAAGTTTCGTACAGCCGAGCTCGATTTCTCGTCCTCTCGCGTTTACTCGCCTCCCCCCCTTCCTTGCGCGCACGAGAACTTTATGGCTTTTCTTTGATTTTCCTCGGACTTCATTTAACGCCTTGCCGACGCCGCTCGGCGGTCACGTTTCGCGGCGCCGGGGAGCGGCAAACAAGTGGAACAGCACCGCCGTTAGTCAGACCGCCCTGAGGCGTTTTTTTTAGAGCTGTTTCGTTGCTGTTTTGTATTCTTTGAGATGATTGTGTTGTATGAAAATTACTTTAGAGAAAGAAGGAGCGTTCAGGGATTTCAACATTTATTTTAACTGATTTTTAATAAACTGTTTTATTAAATGAGGTGTAAAAAATATATTGATTATTATGGAAAAGAAGTATTGTGTGAGAGGAAAAAGTAAATTCTTGAAATAAAAAAGAAGATAAATTTAAATTAATTGTTATAGAATTTAAAAATCTCTTTGCGTTACAGTTTCCTTGTTTCTGGTAATCAATAGTTTGTTAAATCTACAGATTCTTCATTGTGATATCTATTTCTGCTCTTTACAATAGTATTGTTTTACAGCCACTACAGTCAGGTACACGATTAAAAACTTTAATTGTATAAAAAGATACAATTGTCAATAAAAAGTCTGTTACTTTCAAATTGGTGTTGTCTGATTTTTTTACGTACATTGTAATGTTTTGGTCGCTATTTTGTTTTTTAAGATTAAAGTATTAACTTTTTGTTTTGTGAAAGTACACGTAAAAAATATTACTTTATCATTAATTCAACTTCAATGCATTATTTCAGATCAATCTTTTTCATTTTTTTTTATACATAAGTCACTTTATTATTATTATTAAACAAATCGTGCATGCTATTAACTTTTAATAATTATTTTAATATACTTCTCAATATACTATGAATGCATTTTATTTATTAAAACTATTATGCGAATATTCTTTATTTAATTTACTTAAAATTTCCTTTCGGTCACGTCTTTTTTCAAATCCTCAAAAACAGCAATCTTATTTGTCCTTTTGTTTATTGAACACATATGATCAGAAGCTAAGTTTTTAGCAAATCATTTTTTTTTTTTGAATTCATGAACTTTAAATAATTATCTTCCGCGAAAAAAGCATGTCTAGAAAGGCAGACATTTAAATTATGAAATATAATTAAAATAATTCATTTTTCGTTACTTCATTCAAAGACTTGAGCTTTACACATAAAGTTTTAAAAACAATTAAATTAATTTTTTTTTTTTAATTATTTTATATTTAATTAATACAAGCAATATAAAAGTTATTATAAGTAAATAATACTTACCATAATTAATCACCCATTAAATAAAATAAAACGTGCTTACAGAAGTACAATTATTATTTTAAACCAATAAAAAGATAAGGAAATAAGGATATGGTATTTTCACTCAATTTAATCGATATTTTTGTTTTCGTAATAGTTATTTCTTTTTTATTTTTTTGACGTATATATAAATAAAGATAAAATGTTTGCCTACTCAACTATACAATTACAATATAAAAGAACAAGAACAATATTAGACCTTTTTTGACGCATGCGCATTACAAAGGAAGGGACGGTTATGTTTTGGACTCGAACACTCATAAAAAGTTCCTCGGGTGCGGGTACATCTTCTTATACAATAAAGAAGAAGGTTTTGTAAGGTTTTGCTAAGGATATTGATTCAAACATCACGTAATTTTATTACCCAATGTAAAGAAAGTGTAGGAGTGTTCGAATCCCTGGCTTGGAATTTTTCGCTGAGACAACTTGCAACTGTTTCATTTTTACGAGCTAATATTAAGTAAGAAAGCTCAAATAAGAAAACACAAATGAAAAATGCAAAAATAATGAATTAAGCCAAGTTATCTCAGTGAAAAAAAGAATTGATGACAGGAGTATTCCGGTACACAATTTTAAAAATTTTATACTTTTATACTGGGCGAGATCAAAAATCTGAATGAACATAGTACATTTTTAATGAACGCATAGAAGATTTTTTGTCTATAGTCATGTTTATTAACAAATTAGAAGCGGTAAATTTTCATGAAAAGATTTCAGATCATTGCGTATTGAAAAGCACCGAAAATCATTAAAAAATATAAAAGCTTGTTTTTAAATATTGAGAACCATTGATTTAAATTTATATAACGTTCAACTGAAATTGAATTTAATTTAAATATTTTTTAATATATTTCAATATTTTTCAATTTTTTGACGGCTACGATAAACAACTTATGTATTGATTTCAAACGTAAAAGAAAATAAAAAAAAGCAATAATCACGATAATAATGTACAAATAAATTTCCAATTAAATAATTTTTTTCGCATGTAATAAATATTATACAATTAAAATAAAATATAAAAGGTTTAATTTTAGTGCTTTCCTATTATTTCATATAGATAGTAATACTTTCAATTTTGAGATTATTATTTTTAGCATTTTACAAAAAATAATAAAATATTAATATTGTATAGAAATGATAAAAAAGTAAACAATTCTCTGTTAAAAAAAGTATAATACATTTTTATACGTATTTATGTTAATAATATAAACATTTTTATAACAACTTAAAATTCGGAATTTAATTTGGCATTTTTTACAATCGCTTTTTCTTAAATATCGCACCATATTTATTGGACTCTACATAAATTGTTTTTTTCTTTTTTTGATTATTTTAATTATTAAAAGTTCACAGCGAAAATTCACAATTATGCGACTGCGAACACCGAAATTTCATTACTCGAATTTATTGCGTAAAAGCCTTCCTACCCCAATTCACGCTATGTGAAGGCGAATTAGATTTGCAATAAATTATCTACATAATTGCGTTCTATGTATAGTATGCGATGCATATTTATTCATTAATTTCGAAAGAAAGTCCTTGCTGGCCTCTCACCTCACGGCCAAATGAAACTTTATAAAAATATATTAACAAATAATAAATGTTTATCTCTAACAGTGTTACCGTATGTATAATATATATTTATATATATATCGTATATTTATATATATATAATAATTCGTCATACAGCGCTCGCCGATCGTGATGATGCCATGTACAGTGACTATGTACACATTACAAATTCTACTTTAATATATAAGAATCATATACAACAAATTTTCCGATGTCCCACTGTTTACGTTGATAAATCTATGTTTTTGTTAACTCTGAAATAGCTGGCATAATACAATTACGAGTATTTTTTGTTCAAGATAACTTTGATATTCCTTAATTAATTAACGTAATACAGTTAAAAACGAGACAATTAATTTTTTTTATGCATTCCGTTTCAACGTTGTTTCAAGCATTTTTATTTACTTCTAGCGTAAGGAATCGCTAAAACCGACAAGATAAAAATGCTTACTGGCTTTGCTACATACAGTCTTTATACTATTTAACATTATTTACATACCATGAATTCGCCCTTTACATATATACTCTCGATTATTTTTTTCTCATTTAATACAATCGCTTAATAAAAACAGTACACAATGCATTCTAAAAATTAATCTACAATAGCATACAAAATTTACATTCAATGTCTAAATAAAACATTCTAACCGATATAATTGTCTAAAAAACATTGTACACGTTGTGTTCTTAAAAATAGTATACAGCAGCATTGAAAGTATATACTTTTCATCTTAGTAAAATACTCCACTTTGCTAAATAACAATAATTCCAAGAAATTCTCAAATACAAATAACTCGCAAAACAAAATTTCTGCATAAACCGACCAACGAATAAAAAAATACGAATACATCGCATACCTTCAAGCACTCATCAACTTCACTTGCGCCCAACACTTTTTTCGCAAGAACCACTTTACGACAAAACCTAATTTTATTTTATATAATTTTTTTTTTTTTTTTTTAATTCACCGTGAGCTTCCTGTTGCCTCTCCTTTAATTATATCACCGGCCTGACCTGCTTTAACGCTCCGGGAGGAGCGTTAGGTGCGTGCGAGCACGCGTCTCGTTGAAATTCGTTCGCGCTTCAGAAAATTTAATCTCCCCTCCGCCACGAGGCGAAACGAAGAGCCAGCGCAGCGTCGCGCGCGCGCCTGGCGTGTACGTGATATCCCGATATGGGCGGCAGCTTAATAGGGAGATTCAAAGTCCCTTCGTGATTTCGCTTCGTCTCGGGCGTGCTTCTCTTTTTTTCCCTTGACTTTCTTCTCTCGCTCTTCTGCGTTTCTTATAAAGTTTTTTTTTTTTCTTACTTCCAAGAGGGGTTTTCAATTTTTTCGCTAAGCTCGACCGCACTCTGCTTTGCGCGCGCTAAGCTTTTTATTAGCCCGATAATCTTTTCTCGTCCGAGATTTTCACTTAAAGAGTCATTTTATCGTCGGGATGTGGGATATTAAAAATGACGGAAAGTAATGATAATTAAATCGTTAAAATCTGTGACTATTCGAAATTAGGGCGAGAATTTGTTGGAGCAAACCATTGTGGTACGGTAATTCTTTAAAATTACAAATTTTATGAAATGAAAGTACAAAAAAATTATTTATTTACTTTTCTTTGTAATGCAATGAAATATGAGCATTGAGTATCTGAATTTCATGTAATTGTAGATGGAATTACGGTTGATTGTATTACAGTTAACACAGTAATATAATACATTATTCATCATTCGAAATAAATCATGAGCTGCATTTGAAATTGCAGTAATTACGGCGTATGCGAACTGAATACAATACTATGAACTGGATGTGGGTAGGATTTCGTGAATTACGTGTCATATAAACATTGCGAAATGTAAATAATTATTTCAAAATGTGCCTTCGGTCGAAAAAAAAACGTACTTTTTACCAGAGTATTTATAACTAGCTATTCAGCGTAAATTTAATTAATAGGCAAATCATGTATCTTCTTTAAAATTATACGCAGCAATACGTAATCAGAACTAATGAAAACTGATGAAAATTGATCCCCGTGATTAACGAGCGTCAGTGTATTATGATATGTTTGTAATGAATACCGGCTAATTAATTTCAAATAGTATTTATTATCATAAAACAGATTGCATAATTAACGTGTTCATAATTCATTTCACACGGTTTGTGTTTATTGTATCAGTAATAAGCAATAATTTCTCTACAAAACAATCTCATTCAAGTGTCACCCTTATATGGACTCTCCACTAAAAACCTATTCCCAACTCTCACCCCTTCATCCAAACATACGTTAAAAACTTTCAACTTTAATCATTACCATCCCACAGCGATCCCGAACAAAATCCTGTCCCATTCGGCACTTCCACTTCCTTCCAGGAATCCAACTCGAAGAATAAAAAGCAAAGCCTCGGCGCTTCGCAGAGAAATCAAATAACCACCTCCTCAGGCCTCCCCGCACCGACAGCTCAGCCGGTCTTCCTGCAGCTTAAACTAGATCCGCCTCCAATGCGCTTCAAGGACGCGTCCTGAGCGCGAGGAGCAGCAGCCAGCAGACGAGGATCCTGGCCAGGCTCGGCGAGTCCACGTGGCCGTGGCTGTAGCCCGCGGCGAGTGTCACGTTGAGCGAGACCGAAGCGTCAGCTAGGCCCTCGGGTGAACGAACTAGTATTATCCATTCGCCTGCGTGCGAGCGCTGGACCCGCTCGAAGCGCAAGACGCTTCTGTAGCAGGCGGCGGTGTCGCCGTTCTGGAATGAAAAGAAGAGGAGGTGTGAGATGGGCTGAGTTGGATGGTTTTTGGATTGGTGGAGTGTGTAGGGGTGGGTTTTGGTAGAGTAAGAAGAGGAAAGATGGATAAGTTTGGTTTAAGTTTATCCGTTATAAAAGCTACTAAGGTTAAATAGTGGGCTGGTATCGTAGTTATTCAAGAATACCTTATCCAGAAAGCAGGCAGTCGAAGAAAAATATTAAAAAGATACGCAAAGAGTAATGATTTTATTAAAACTGTAACTACCACTACCGGAAAATTGACTAATGAACCCTACAATCAAATCAACATCCGCAGCAACCCGAGCGAACGTCATAGAATTCACGCATCAATGTGACAATGTCTACCGAGATTCAGACGTGTTATGCTAGCTCTCGCGCTCCCGCTTATTGTATCATAGAAACTCGCGACATGCAATTAAGTTCGGGACTTCGCCCGCACTACCGCCGCCAAATATTCCTATACGGTCCTCTAATTTCGCGTCCGTGCAGCCGGCGCGCGTCTTCCTAAATACGCTCGACGAGACAGCGCTTAAAGCGGCTTTATTCCGATATATTCTCCTGAATAATAAATCGGATGCGGAGGACTTACTAGGGCGTGCACCTCCAACGTCGCCGCGGAAACGGAGGAGGCAAGGAAGAAGGCCTCCTGGAATTGGCAAGAGAATGTCGAGGGGGGGGGGGGGGGGGGTTGAAGGGGGGGAGGGAGCGTTGAATCGTGAATCCAGCCTTCCCCCCGAAGGCACTGGGAGAACACTGGAAGGGTGGGCAAAGGGAGTGGAATGTCGCGCGAGGGCGAGAGAGCGCGGAATGGGAAAGACGTTCGGATGAGTTCAATGGAGCGGGAAACTGTAACTCGTTGCGCGAAGATAAAATATTGCCCGGCTGTTCCTGCCGATCGATTTCCTTCGACTGCCAGCCGCGGCCGGGGCTTTTTTCTTTCTTCTTGCGTTTTTCAGCGATTACAATGGATTATTGATACGAGCTCTTTATACGTTGGATTTGCGATTGAGAATTTTTCTATTATTGAAAGATCTTGTTCTTGTTAGTTTCTTTTTTTTGGAGGGGAATGAAAGAGTTTTGATGATCGTTAAATTATTATCAAATATTCATTGGGCGTGTTTCACATAAACGGTATTTCTTATTAAAATAGGTACCCTTAGTATTCAGAATTATTTAATTATTTATACCGATATTGTATTCTTGATAAATACTGTTACAAAGGTAGAATAATTTATACGACAGTTTTACAAACAATTTCCACTATGTAGGTCAGAAAACGTTTAAAATAAACCCAAAAGTAATTCATTTACTTTCTCATAAATTATTTACACAAGAAAAACAAAAGCTCTAATTTAATTCCAAAATAACAAACCAGAAAATTCATTAATTCCCAAAATTGATCTTACACATCACCTATAAAAAGATATCTAAATTATCCTTATTATTATCTACATTGACAATCCACAATTATGAATTTTAACATTTAAGCTAGCATGGAAAATGTTAGATTTTCATAAAGTAGAGAGGATGGTAAATAAAACTTTTGATGTCTCACCTCTATGGGCAAAGCTTGCACGCCGTCGCGAAGCTCGCCACCTGGAACGTAAACACGCTCCTCTGACATCCAAAGGACCTTAGTGTAACTCGGCTCCGCGCAAAACTCGACTATGACGTCGAGCGCATCGCCCTCGTTTGTCGTCATTGTTTGTGAAAGTGGGTGAACCATTGGTCGACCTGGAAGTAAAAATATTTTTTCTTGAAAATTCTGGATTTTTCTGAAAAGACTGTGGAAACTGTGTAACTTTGATAAATAGATAGACACTGTAATAATTAATTATTAATAATAATATCCATTCTTTTAAATTTTGAGACAATAAATACCTTTAATATTTTATTAAACAATATTACAAAACCAATGAACAATAACAAAAAGAAAAATTACCAACCCTCGTAAAAATCAAAGCCGCGCCACAACCGAGCCTCCTCAAAGTCAGCCCACCCCAACTCATCAAAGACATAGCAAGTTAAATTCTCATTTGAGGAAAATGCTCCCCGAATAATTCTCGAGTCGACTGCATACACAGAGAGAAATCGAGGTAGCAGCTAGCTTGCAGCCCGGCGAAAGGTAAGCAAAGCAACCGGTCGCCGCGCTGTTTCGCCCAGCCCGGCCCCTGCACTCCGGCTAATTGAAGCGTGGCTGTTGCAGCAGCTCCTTTCTCATCTGCATAGATTTGCCGCTTCGTAAGGCTACCTCTCGCTCTCTGACCCCTGCCCCGAGCCCATCGACTGTCACCCTCGTCATTCTCCCCGGAGCAAGCTTTCGTCCTGCTTGCGTCCCTTCTTTAACCCCAGCCTCGTTCGCACCCGCCGGCAGAGAGAGAGAGAGAGAGAGAGAGAGAGAGAGAGAGAGACTCATGAATATTCGCCGAGTCGAAATTACCGGAATACCGCGGCTGCAAAGCGCTCTCCTGTATGCGCTCGCGCGCCGGGGAGATGGATGGCGCGCGGAAGAGGAAGAGAGCCAGGAGATTAGCGTGGCCGAGAGCCGAGATATAGCCGGGGCTGTTGCTCAAAGAGCGCCTGAATTTCAGTTGCGAGAGAGGGATGCGTCCGACAGGAGCGATATCTTTGCTTGATCGAGCGGGCGCTGGAGTCTTTGTTGCTTGGCTGAGGAGCGAGTTGTTGCTCTGGGTGGTTTTGTAGTTTGTATAGTGATCATTGTAAGAAACGATGCGGTTTTGTATTTTTTTCCACACGGCGTGCGGAAAGTTCGTTTTCCCGCACGGTTGCTCGGAATTGCGTGCGTTAAAATAAGCTTTCCGCATGTTGTATAAAAAAATTATGAACGATACGTGGGCGATCAAGTAATTTTAACCTCGTATAAATTTTTAATAACTAAAACGTAAACGTCCACCCGAGATTAAATAACTTTCTCGCACTAGTATCGAAATGTAGTAATTACCGCACTTGTGTCGTAAACAACTATTTCTAAGGTAGGCTCGATTAGTGCGGGTGTTTGAATAGCGATAGCGGCATATTGAAATTGATGATTTTATCAATATGCTACTAGCATGAGTTTGAAAAGAAAAATTCTGAAATATAAAAATTTATTTCGCAAAGAGTTTTTTCATTTTCTAAGAAATAATAAAGTTAATCCATGGCGCACAAGAGACTTCGTCTCAACTTTATATTACTACACCATTCTTAATCTAAAACTTAATTATTCCTGGAAACCAGCTCGTAACGCAACAGCGCGCCAGCATTACAAAGAGTTTCCAAAATAAAAAAAAGATATAATCTCAAGCACGATTTGACGACGTATCACATATATAGTATCAGAAGGCGATATCATCGTCCGGCTATAGTTTCCTATTGTCGCAAAGTCCGAATGCTCGGCTGGACCACCACAATCCGGTGCCCGCGTTATCATCCTTTTGTTCGGAATGTTCATTAAAATGCTCTAAGCGGCTTTGCCTTGGATTCTGGATTACGGCGTCGCCACTGCGCCGAGAGAGCCTGAATCTATATACATATCGTCTTCCGCGCCGCCGCAAGCACCATGCTGTTATATTGCCGCGGACGGCGATGAAATTGCATTTTCATTCGCGACAATTAATCGTTGCTGGCGGCGGCTGTATCGAAAAGAATTACAGCGCTTTTCATTAATCAATGCGGGAAGATTTACCTGACGACGAGATGACTGGTAAGCGGGATTATGTCGGTCAGGTCGAAATTATTACGTTGGTGAGAGGCGTAATTTTATGAATCGGGAGGCGGAATAGATGTTACGAGGGTTTAATATTGTTTTTAATAAGAAAGGTATTTTTGGAATTAATATTTTTTGTTTGGTAGTGGTGGTAGTAATGGATGATTATGTAGCTTTTAGCAACAAAAGCTTCAATTAGAAGAATAACTTTCTTTCTTTTTTTATGCCGCTCAATAATAGAAAGCTTCCGGCAAAAACTCTCATTTTAAACTTTTTAGCATTTTTATTAATTTTTTCATACTGAATCTTACTTCTGAAAAATATAATTGGATAAAGTTCTCAACGTTTGCATTAATTATTTCTTTTCCAACATTATTAATGTTCAAACTTTAAAAGCCATTTTTTCAGAATAATAAATGCATTAACTCTTAAACTAATTTAAAAACAATGTAAGTTAATTCTAAAAATATCTTTCCACTAGAAAGCTCCCTTTCCAGAAATTAACAATCTTGACAAATAACTCTTAGCAGCCTCACAATAATTACAAAATTCATAACAAACTCTAAACAAAGCCATCGCCTTAATATCCCCAAAAATCCATCAACTCCAAGAATCTCATCAACAACTCAACATCACTCCGCCATTCCACAAAGACTAATCGAGTAATTCTATCTCTAAGCGCGGAACCATCCGAAAAAGACTGCGTGCTTTCCATCAAAGCAAGCGCTCATGGACTTATATATACCCTTACGGAGCGTCGCCGCGGAAACAAATAGCGCGCACGAGCTTTCAATTTGTCGCGACTTAAAACGAGCCGGGCGCGCGTGCCGTTTATAGGCGCGCCGAGCGTCTGGAATTTTCGCATGCGGTTGCCGTCCGCGAGAAAGAGAGAAAAAGAGTCTGCGCGCGGCATAAAGAAAGCCTGACACTCCCCCGGGGCTGCTCGGCAAGAGAGAACGAATCATCTCTATATTCGAGAGGAGAGATACAACAAAAGGCTCTATACGTCGCTGACAAGCTTTATCTTCGCGTGCTCTTGCGGGTGTGTCGAAAGAGAGGAGAGCTTTTAACGTTTTTTTTGTCGGATTTTTTTTTTGTGGACGGGGGTTTTAGGGTTAGCGGTTTGATGATTGCGATGACGAGTGTGATTTTGTCTTTGTTTAAATGTTAAAGGTATTATATTTACTCGAATAAATTAATTGTTTCGCTTACGTTATTGAGTCATGATGAATTATTAAAATAAATTATTGTTATGTTCGTTTAAAATGAAAAGTTTTTAATTGTTTTAATCGAAAATATTTCAATTATCGAGCTAATTTTTTCGCATTCAGGAGATTTTAATCGATTCGAAATAATTTTACTGAATAAAAGGGTATTCAGGAAATAAAATATATTTAATATTCAATCAAATATAATGAGTTTTATTGCTCCGGCTTTTGCCAATATCAATTTGTTACAATTTCATATCAATTATTTTGTCAGCAAATCACAATAAAACGAATCCCGTAAATACAAACTTCATTCTCCTCTCACCCCCGACAAATTCCCATAATGAAAAAAGCGAAAAAAAATACGAACCAACCAAGCAAAAATTACAGCAGAAAATAAAATAAAATTTGGAAAATTAGACGGCTCGCTGCGCGCACTACAGACCGTTACGAAGTCGGCAAGGATTGGCTCCATTTCGCGAGTCTCGAGAAACGCGATTGCCGCTCACTTCGAATCGCCCCGTATCTTTCTTTTCTCCCTGAGAGCGCGAGACTGTTTCTCCTCCTACTTATCTGTTAAACCATCTATTCGCCGTTGCTCTCCTTGCAATCCTGCTCCCGATGCCAGCCTGCGCGCGCGTCTTTCATTTCTTTCTTCTCGACGCGGCTCCCCCCTGCCTTTTCAGAGTCTCTCTCTCCGAGAGATAAGGACAATAGCTGCCAAGTGGCGTCTTCTCTCTGTTTTCCCTCGGTCGCTTTGAGACTCGCTGTCATTACCGCCGCGTTTCTGCATTCAAGCGCGCCGGGGCCAACGGAGAGAAGAACTTCTTGGCCTTTCTCGTCTAACGAAGTTCTCGTTGACACTGCTATTAAGCCGATTCTTTCGCTCGCTTTTTCAAATCTGATTATAAGACGCTGTTCTGGTTTTATCGAATGTTTGCGAGAGATTTTTTTCAATTTTATTTATGGGTTAAGTTTTTAATGTGACTTGTTGTAAAATGAGGTTAAATTATGAAAGTTAAAATGTTTATATTTTTTTTAGTTCAAAAATTGAAAACGAGTATTTAACGATCTTACCTATTGACTGTTTAATTACAATTTATAGAGAATGACTTATTAATAGTATAAAAAATGTTTCACTTAAAGTACAATTTTTTAACTAATGGACGAAGAGCGAAATCCATTTCGCAGAAAGTAAGTGTTACATCTTCTTCTGTGTTCATTTCTGATAGAGTCTGTAGTGCAGAGCCAACTTTAAGTGCACCAAGAGCTCTTTGACCCCTTTTTCCTCCCAGCCATTAACGGAATCTTGCTTTTTCCTTTTTCTTTTAGATACGAGTAAAGCGTTACAAATCATACACGACTTGTGCATTTGAACTGATGAACTTTACTTCTTTGTAGATGTACATTTTACTTTAGAGTAAGTTACTTTTCATTATTTTCTAAAAAAAAAGCAAAATTGTAAATGTGCTTGATTTATAAAATAAATTCTAGTCATTTTTTACTTACTGTAAAAATAGATTTTATTTTTAAGCGAGATAAATAAATAAATTAACCAACTTGCGTATTAAAAGTATAAAGCAATTATAGTGGTATTTTATATATATTTTCTCAAGAAAAATTTCGCTAAGAAAAAGGTCAATAAACATACATCTTGGTAGATTTGGAATTGCACTAAGATACAGATATACTGCAGTCATTTTAAACTAGCAAACTTTGACCGCGTTACTTTTCAACTTTACATACCTTTAAAGAGGTCAATGCGTTTGAAAATTCATGCGAAACCAAGAAATGCACAGTCTAGGAAGTTTTTATTCGCCAAGATTTATTTTATAAAGAGGTAATTATCCGAGTTGAGGCGCCAAAAACTAATAATTATTTATATAATAATAAAAATTCAATAAGAAGTATATACTGCAGTAAAACATAACCTTATAAATATTTTGAAAAGATAGAATAAATTAATTAATAAAATAGATTTATATATTCTTAGATTTATTTCTCAACAATACTGTAGAAAAAACTTTATTGCGTCGTTGTAATGTCATCTACAACGAAAGCAAGAAAAGCCTGGATAGCAACACAACTCTCCCTTTTCTACTTGTCATGTTCTTCCCTCCTCCCCTTTATTCTCGTTTCGCTTCGTCATTATATTCCGCGCGGCTTTGGCGATGTCCAACCCGCGTGAGAAAAAGTCTTGCTTTAAAGAAAACGTCTGCATCGTCAGACTAAATCTTGCCATAGAATTTCTGTCGCTTGGACTAATACATAAATATGCGGTTTGACGAAAAAATTTCTCTGCATCTTCTACGACAAAAATGATAGAAATCATAAAGCTTGACATCAAATGTTTATTTATA
The DNA here is from genome assembly GCA_900480035.1 of Eupelmus urozonus. Lineage (NCBI taxonomy): Eukaryota > Metazoa > Arthropoda > Insecta > Hymenoptera > Eupelmidae > Eupelmus > Eupelmus urozonus. The sequence continues at coordinate 3,344 of UELX01002493.1, read as the reverse complement.
CGCAAAAAGGAGCAACATCGCTGGAAATTTGCGTAATTATAGAGAGTGAGAGCAGAAAAAATACGGTCATCTGCAGCCTTTTAGCTAATATCCTCTTAATTGCCGGAACTTCCAGCGGCTCTCCGCGAGTCTGAAATAATTTCATTTGCATAACGATTATACGATTACCTGGCGCCGCTGTTGTTTCGGCGCAAGCCAGACTAAAATTAACCCTCGCCTAGTGCGGCTGGATAGTGTCCGTTACTGGCAAACGCAGCCCGCAGTAAAACAGCTATGGTGTGAAATTTCCGTTTGTACCAAACTGGTTGTTGGATTCTGGTATCGTTAAATTTTCGAATGAGGTAGGACAAAGTGTCGCGCGATTTATGTCTGGTGCTTAAAAAGAGGAGACTCTTAGTATTTCGCGCTCTTAAGTGGAAATAATGCAGGGAGGTATTATTTCCATCGGATAAGGTATTGGATAAGTAAATTTAAATTTCAAGTGAACTATAATCGCGTCTCTAATTCAGTAATTTTTTTTTTAACTCGTTAATTATGGATAAAGTTAAAAGCATTACTCTTCTGTTTTAGTTTATCATGATAACCAAATTAAGCATCGATCTTTCCAATGAAAACTTATTTTTGAACAGCTGTAAATTGCACTGTATAAGATATTCATTCAAAAATTCAAACTTAATCAACTCTCGATTAAACGGAAATAATATCGATTATCCCTTTTCACTCTTCTCATCCGTAATGTAATTAATCAAAACGGAGAGCAATAAATTTCTCTTCGCCAATACTCCACTGTACTTTCTTATCGATCGAAGACGCACTCTGCAGTCGTAAATTTACGAAATTCGTTACGAAGCCGGTACTCGCGAGGGATTTTCAGGGAAATCATTCCCCTTCAATTCACCTGTCGCTTCGACCGAGTACAAACCCTGCGTCTTCGGGGGGAAGAAAAAAGTAAAGCGAGAACGGTTTCCCCTACTTCTTCGCCGTCATTTTCTTCTTACTCGCTCCTCTTCTTCCGCTCCGTTGTCGTAAGCTTCCCTCGGTCCTATACGCGCGCCATATACCTATACGGAGATTTCGAAGGGACAAATCCCAGGAGGAGGAACGTCGTTTCCACAGCTCGGAGCTATCGGTCTGTATCCAAGTTTCTCTGCTGCGTGAAACCCTCTTCCGGCTCTCTCTCTCTCTCTCTCTCTCTCTCTCGCTCTTTCTCTCTTTCGCTTGCCAATTCTTAAAGCTGCATTTTAAAAATATCGCGAATGTATTTCTCCGCGCTGGAAATATTGTATTTGCAGTTAACGTAAATATTAACTATTGAGATCTGTGTGCTCAATATACAATTTCAAGGAATAATATTTATTTTATGTCGATGAGTATGCTTAATACTGAAATGTATTTGTAGCTCTTCGTAATCGATTCTGTTGAACGCTTCAAAATAATTAGTTTGTTATATTATTAAAAAGGTTTATAAAACGTTTTAGAGTTGTTATTTACTCAGATAAGATGCAATAATTAGTTAGAAATTATACAGACTTATGTTAAATTTGATAAAAATTGCTTATTAATCCAGCTTTTTTAATAAAATTTATCATTTATTAGATTAGCACGTAGAATTATAACCGTTATCTCAAATAACATCCTAACGACGTAATCAGCGCGTTTAGAAAACGTGCTAATGCCAACGGCTTTGTCCGTTCGTTTATTCGTAGGCATCTCCGCCCCATTACACCTCTAATCACCCCTAAATGACTTAATTCGTTCCACTTTATCCCGATTAAATCCAAACTCTCCTCCTATCAACCCTCATACTAACATATTTGCGTTCTGACTTACTTAAGTCTAGCTTTATTTTAACCCCCGCCTTTGATGTAAAATTGTTTAAAAAATAATATTTTTTCAATACGTTTTTTATTATAAGAAATTGTGTATTAATTTTTTAATGTGGGATAGCACTTTTCATTATGTGAAGTGATTATCGGTTATTCTTGCCTGTTTTATGTAATGCTGCGTTTTACGTAATTTGAGAAAACTTCAGTTAGGTAAATTAAAAAATAATTTGCCTAAGTATAATCTACGTAGCCATTAAAAGAGCTTTTATAAGGTACTAAGAAATATTACAATACACGCATTTGTTAATTTTTTTATTTCCTTAAATTTATTGGATTAAGGTAGGTGTTTATTAAAAACTTAATCTGGTCATATTACGATTTGAGACTAAGATTAGAATTAAGATTTTATCTCGAAAAGCATGGTTGAATTAAACAGAAAAAATGTTTATATTAGTGCTATAATTTTGTAACTTATAAATAATAAAATTATATAATTAAATTTTAGAACAAATTTTAGTTAGATTTATAAAATATTGATAAAACAAAATCAATTAGATAAAATAGATTTTCAAAACAATACGTGTTGTAATTATTGTCTTTATATCTTCTTTTACTAAACTATTATTTTAAACATTAGTTGATTCACTATTTCGTACAATTTTTAAACTTTAAATATATACTTATATTATTTTGTAAGCAGGCAACGGCTAGTTTTTGCACTGCCCGTGTCCAGTGCGATGTTACTTTGTTGCCTGGCAAGGTCTTTGTGCCTAGTTTAACGGTCGCCACTCGTTTGTTACCATACAAGCGATGAAGTATTAATTATTGATAAACAATAATTAATAATTATCAAAGTGGACGTTGCGTTGTGCTTCGACCGGAAATTTTGGAGAGACTCAACAGGAGTTTGAATTTTGCGGTTACACTCTGACTTTTGCAAAATGATATTTTATTTATTTATTTCTGAATAATTTACAAAGTTTCGCCTTTGTTCGCGGATTCGCGTCTATATCGAACAATTACAATTTACGCGTGGTGCTGTTTAATAATGACTTAGCAATGCGCGTAGTTAGATCGACGACAAGTGACTGAATAGCGATTTAAATAGGCGGGCGCTTTTATATAGTCCCTCCGTTCCGATGATCACTTACCGATCAGTTCAATGAAATTCGGTACTAGTTCAGACGGCATCGGCGCCATTCGGCCCATTGCATACGGAACTGGTTATTCGGACGGCTTAGGTTTGCCCTACTGGTCAAGTGGTCAGGCCTGCTTAAAATTTTATATAAAGGAGGATGCTAACGGTTACATAAGACAACTGCCCCGATAGTTGAACGTACGTAACCTGTACCATCGTGTAGAGGGCAAAAAACTAAAGCGATAAAAAAAAGGAAGTTTCTAGATACAGGGAACCCTGAGAAAATCATAGTTGAAGTTTTTTACTGTAAAAACGCGATATAAATGAAAAAGTGCAGAAAAATCATAGCTTGCACCATAAATGTACAACTTTTAAAGTAT
>UELX01002492.1:0-30683 GCA_900480035.1 Eupelmus urozonus | reverse complement strand
TGCGTAAAATTGCACTTTTAAAAATATGCAAAATGTGTAAAGTGCAACTTTACGCATACTATATCATAAAATACTATTACCTCGTGTGATCTGTCCACCCTTGCTTCACTTCGGCAAAATCAAAATCAAAATCACTTTACCACACTTGTATCGTAAATAACCAGAGATAAATGCTACAGTTATTGAATGATTTATTCATACATTAAGTTCAATTTTAGTTAAAGGAAAGATTTAATATTTTAATATGTCAACTTTAGTATGATTTTAAGTTTTGACACAAATTTCTGTTTTGTCGACATTAAAATTACTGTTGTTAATAAATATTTTCAAAGTCTCGAAAGTAGAGATACAAAGGCAACGTTGTTATCTATTGTTTAAACCAGGATAGAAATCGATTCATTAAAAAATAAAGACGAGAAGTAAAAAGTCCGATATAAAAATGTTCTACTTACGATTATTTTTTAGAAAATATAATATCATTATCCCAAAAATGAACTGGGTATGTTTTGGCTTTAAAAAATTTAAAATATTATAACTTAATAACAATTTTTTTCTTTACTGTTGTTTAGGAATTCACTTAATAAAAATTATTCCTAGTAAAAAATATTACTACTGATAAGAAAGTTGTATTTTGTTAAAACTTTAATATTTAAGTTCGTTAAAGTGCATTCAATTTGATAAATTCATTTCAAAAAAACACAAACTTTCTAAATTTTTCTTATGTTTTTTCTTGTTATTTTTTGAAACAAAAAGAGTTAGAGTGCCATTTTAAGACAATGATATTATGTAATGATTTTATGTGAATGAGATAAGATTTTTTTTTTAAAACTTCATTAATTTTGCAAATATAAAGATTTTACACAAATTTTGCAAATTCCGCCACTATTTTTCCAAAAATTACGTTTTCAAGAACAATCTCTCTGCGGATTGCCAATCGCAAAAAAACTTTGAGTTGCTGCATCTTCGAAAAAAGCACAACAAGCTTTTATTTCAACTTAATCCGCTATTCTTAAAAAGGAAAGCCTTCAACATAATGAACTAATTTACGTCAATCAGCGCGTCCCGTTACAGTCGGCAGCAATTCCAAAACAATTTCCGTCCATCAAGATTATACAGGCGGCGCGCGTATATCGTAAAAGCCGAATATTATTTCGCCGTCATAATGGCCGCGCGCGCGAGCCCGATTGACGAAGAGTCGTATAATAATGCGACGATTGAACGCATAAACGCGGCGTTTCGCCGGCAATTTTCGTCCGCCGCCTGACGCTTTGATCATTTATTGTTTCGCGCCAAATCGCCTCTCGTACAGTCGAACACGCGCCCACCCTATCACAAAGCCAGGAGCTCCCACTGATCTATATATATATATATATATATATATATATTGAGAGAGAAAAAGAAGAAATTTTGGGGATTGCTTTTCTACGATTATTTTGAAGTAATGGTTTTTAATGACTTTACGCCGACGACAGGTGAGGATGAACAAGGTAAAATGTAATTAGCGAATTGATTATTATTGAGAACATTGAATTTAATAACATATATATGTATCCTATCAAGTGTTGTTGCATGCAGATAGCTATAATATATGTACTGTAGCAGTCTAATTTTTACAAAATTTTATAGAAAGGATCGTAAATTTTCCTATACTACGAGTAAATTTTCCTGTAAAGTACAGTAATTTTTTAAAGAGACTGATTCTTACTGAAGCTGATACTTATAATAGTATTGTAAATTGTAAACTTGTGCCATACTAATATACTCAATCAGCAAAACCGATTTCATATTTAAACAACAACAATTGACATTCATCTTCTACACCTAATTAACACTCATCTCACTCCATAAAAAAAAACCAACCAAAACCCAAGAAAATCCAAGCAATCACAAAAAAAGAAATCTCAGCATCTCAAAAACCGCAGTCCCTCTCCCACATCAACCCATAATAGATCACGGCCTGCAGGCCGACAAAAAAGTATCCTGAAACTGAAATAACGCAGCGGACGAGCCGCACGCACGCGCGCGCAGCCGACTCTAATTTGTATTGCGCGCGCTGCCGAGAGGATATTAGGGGCCAGTTATCGCAACGTATTGCTCCTAATCGTTTCTCGTGCCGGGGGACGCCGCAGAGCGGGGGCCAAAAGTTGCGACGTCGAGTGTACATATACAGAGTGGGGGGGCTGCGCGAGTGCGCGAGACAGAGAGTCGAACGAGGGAGCGAAAAAGAGAGGACGAAAGATAGATGGAAGACGGGAAAAGGCCCGACAAACAGAGAAGGGGGGGGGTTGGCTTTTATAAGGGTTGGTTGGCATGCATTGTGGCTCGAGCGTCGGACGGAAAAGCAGAGGTATGGAATCCGGCGCGGCGTTTTGTCCGAGAGCGCCGATGTATGCTAATCGCGCTCTGGATGTGGGATAGGTTTGTTCGGTATTCCGATGGTATTTGTATAAGCGAATGTAACTTTGATGTTTGGACGGTTCGGGTGGTCTAATCAAAACTGAAAAGGGAATTACGCACAATAGATATAACTTTCTTGATAAAACTAAAATTTATCATTGTATCAATCAGTCTCTTTAGTGCAATTTTTATAGTTAATTTTTTCCTTCCGTCTATATAGTAGGTTTGTTCCTTTTTAAAGAATAAGACATTCTATCAAACTATCTGATCGCTCTACTACTGCCTATAAGAAAAACCAAACTTCCTGCCAAAATTAAAACCAAGCATATAATAAATTCAGCGATAAATTCCAACATTCTCTCTGAACTCTGGCATTCCAGCCCGACTATACAGCCGATCCATCCTTACAAGAGAATTGCGCGCGCGGGAGTGGCTAGCTGTGTGCGTGTGCAGCCGCGTAGCAGTGGAGAAAGAGCGAGAGAGCTCGATAAAAAGAGAAGAGCAAACGAGAGGGAGAGAGAGAGAGGGAAAGAACGTCGGGGTGAGCCGCGCGAGCGCGCGCGCCACTGGTGTTTTTGACAGGCCGATGAATTGAATAATCGCAAGTCGGCGTCTACGGGGGTCCGCCGAATCTCAGTCCAATACGTCTGCGCGTATATAGATATATACGTGCAGGCGCGCGCACAGATGTGTGCGGAATGTATATAGAGATTTCTGCGCTTTAGCCAAATATATATATATATATATATATATAAATGTGATAGAAAAAATCGGTTCTCGGCTTATTAACGGCCGGATAAGGCGGCGCGTGTGGGAGTGTCGGTAATGAGAGCGAGCCGTGACAGAAATAGGGACGCCGAGAGAGGAGAAAAATCTGTCGAATGTGTCAGTTATTATTGCGAGACGAGGAGCGCGCGCACTGCCCGAGAGAGAGAGCGGATGATTAAGGATTTCTTTGATGAAGTTATGGCCAATATAACTCGTGGCTCAGCCGGGCATTTCGTTCTGGATATTTAATAAGCGATGGCCGATTTATGCGATGCTTAGATGGGAGATTGTTCAAGTTGGAGGAAATTTATAGGGCGATTTGCTAGATGAGGTGTAAGCTCATTTTATAATTTTATAGTTAAGATTGAAATTAAGATGAAATTTTAAATGAAACAATTTGATGCCTGTAACATAAAGAATCATTTGTTTAAATATTCGAAATTTTAGTCTGTAACTAATATATATTTTCAAACAAACGTTTTATTAATAGATATTAAACTACATTATGCAACTGTATCTTTTATACATTTTTATTCGATTTTTTACTTTATTTTTATATCTTTTTACTTTATTTACGATTTACCGAACTTTCTCCCTTTACTTAATTTCAATTGTTACAAAGTGTTGGAGTGGTTTCGAGTAATCTTTAAGGAAGCAAAGCCATGCTAGATGCTATAATTCGTTAAAACAAGAAATTAATAAACTCATTAACATAAAAACATTTAAATTTAGTTAGGTCCCAATAGCAGTGACTTGAATTTAACCATCTTTTTTACAGCTATATTAATAATAAGGGAACCTAGTGAGATCGTTCAAGTTCAACTGTATTACAAGTTTTCCTGTTAATTTACAGATTCTTTGTACTTTTTGAGGATAAAGATTTCGATTTTATTTATAGATAATAAATTTATATTGACGCATTCAATTACATTTATAATACTAATATAATAAAACTGCATAACAAATTTTCCATGTTATCATCATTGTAGAGTATTTTATCGTCTACCAGATAAAAAAGAAATTTCGTCTTCGAAAGAGCAATTCTAAACGTAAGCGAGCATTCTATTAATTTCTTTCCTCCATACTAACAATTAATTACATTTAAATCCAGCAAACTCTTTCCAAAAAAAGCACAAAACCGATACAACTCAAAGTCTCTTTTAGCCCGAGCTCTTCCACCCGACTGAAAGCCATCAATATTCCGCATCATAAGCATAAGACCACCATACCCAATCTCTCTTGCTAAATTTCGGCATTGCGCGCGCGTATCAATCCACAATTTTTCGACGAGTAGCGCACGCGTCTCTGTATGCATTTGACAAGCGACAATCGCTGCCTGAAAAATCGAGCCCCGAAATCGCCTCTCCTCTCGACATGACAAATAAGTCCTCGTAAGTGAAACAGACTATCGTGAAAAAAAAAGAGAGAAGAATTAGCGTCTCCCATGCATAGATACGATCAATCCTGTCCACAATGAACTGCAGCGCGCGTGTACCCCATGTATGCATGACGGGGCAAGAAATCGGCAATCCCCCCTCTTAAGGGGGTGGTACTACGGCGTTATGGGATCGCGCGCTTCAGAAACAGATTCTCAGCGACACGCGACCATAGAGTGGGAGAGATTAGCGAACTGTCGGAGCGAGTAATTCTCTCTTGAGGATAGGCGGCTCCCCCAGATATGCCAAACAAATTAAAAAGCCCGGATCGACGCCTAAGGCTATCCCGCTGCGTTTTGCTCCCCGCGCTGTGTAGCTATTGTAGGCGAATTTCGTGAGACGACGAAGCGCCACTGCGAGCAATATTTTAAGCAAGTGGCTATTAATTTATTTCGATTGTTAGCCGCGAGTCGGGAGCGCAAGCTGTGAATGAAGGCTGAGTGATGGTTGGGGGCTTTTCTTTTTATTAGGGCGGCGATGAGAGTTCTGAAGAATTTGAATCGAAGGGATTTGAGGACGGGGTAATGTGTTGTTGAGACGAGGATTTCTAATGTAAATTAAAAGTGATTATGTAGGGAATGAGTTATTTTGTCTTTTGGAAAGTGTGTTTGAATTTTAGAACTATTTAGTTTCAATTTTAGTATATTAAATAATACTTACGTAAAGTAGATAAAGTTTAGAAGATTTTTCATATACAATCCTAAATGCTTTGATAATGAAGCAAATTTATTAAAAATTAATAAGTATTAATAAAAATATGATTTTAAATATTATTTGAAGTTTTAATAATTTTGTTAAATTTAACTATTTAATATTTATTATATATTTTAGATATTTAATAAGTAGGTAAATTAATTCCTGAATACATCTGTTAAAGATCGCTAACTAAACAAACCTTTTCAGTTCCTCTACAAATAATATATATTCATGTATCATATAAGTTGTCTTCATTTTTTTCGTATTTTGTCCTACAGAATGTACTTATAAATCTAACTTTTTTTATTTTTCAAAAATTTAATATAGCAAAGAATGTATTTTGATTATTTATAATTTAAATTAATTTTAAAAACGAATTATTTCAACGACTTTTATTTATCAAGAGTAAATAAGCTTGTAAAATATTTAAAAATTCTGTTATATTTATTATGACGGTAAAAAAGTTTTATTTCACTTCACTACACGATTTTAGTGATAATTTTAGTGCAAACAACCGAGATGTCATTATTATGTTCACTTTGTAACTTCTACAATACAAAAAATAATTTTAAAAACACTTTAATAAGAACATAAGCAGTATTTGTTAGATATGAAGCTCTGGACTTTTTCATTTATTATTATCTTATTTTTTGCATCAGCTAATGCATCAATCGCTGAAGGTAATTAATACATTTTATTAATGAACTATTAATTAATATTTTTCAATAATAAAAAATTATTTAATATTTGAATATAATTTTTTTTAAAGTCGCGGTCAAATCGCTTGACGTTTTAAGCACTATCATCGGAGATACAAAAAATGCTGTAGATGCATTACGTAAAGCAGTACTTCCACCAGCAACTAAGAATTCAACTCAGCAATTTTCAAAAAATCAACAACCATTACATCCAACTGTAAAGTTACCCTTATCAGGAAATCAGCCTACAGTGCGTACCGCACTATTGAGATCAGCAACTACAAATTCAACTCGGCAATCTTCAAGCAATCAACAACCTGTAAATTCAACAGTAGATTTATCACTAACAGGTAATCAGTCTACAGTGCGTACATCAGTATTGACATCAGCATCTACGAATTCAACTCAGCAATCTTCAAACAATCAACAACCTGTAAATTCAACAGTAGGTTTATCACAAACAGAGAATCAGCCTACAGTACGTACATCAGTATTGACATCAGCAACTACGAATTCAACCCAGCAATCTTTAAGCAATCAACAACCTGTAAATTCAACAGTAGATTTATCACTAACAGGAAATCAGCCTGTACCTGCATCGGTCCAAGCTTCTATTTCGCCAACTACAGCAGCTACAGTTACAAATCAGGGATAACGAAAAAATGAAAGTAAAGCTCAATAAGGTGTTAAAAGATACAATTATATTTAATAAAAATTTTGTAGCATTATTATAACAAAGTAGTTTTATACAAATTGATGGTACTAAATACATTGAAATGTAATAAGATTTTGAAATGTATAATAATTTATTTACAACATTAAAATTGTTCTAAAGATTTTATTTTTATTTATACAAACTTAGAAGCGGTGTTGAACCTGCAATGCTGTGAGTAATAAGTCATTTAAATATCTAATTACTGGTTTATAATTTTTGTTAATATAGTCTTTGATCTTTTTCTGAAAAACAAACCAATGAGCCTATAATTATATATCTTATATATAGGGTGTCCAAAAAGTCTGGAAACGCCTGACGCATAAGGTACGGTATAAGTGTTTCCAGACTTTTTGGATACCCTGTGTATAGTCTATGATTATGGATCTTAATATGGCCAATCAACACAATAATTTTTTTTCTTAGAAATTTTGATAAATAATTACCATGATGAAGGTTTTTAAAAAATTAAGTTTTTAGTTAAACTATAAAACGATTTTAGCTGTTTGCATTGTAGTACATATTTCATTATATTTTACACAAAAATGATGTAAAATGCTGTTTAATTTGTATTCCTTTATTAAAAATATTAATCCAATAGCCTCATAGACACACATCCATACATAAATTTAATAAAAATAGTGTATTGATGCCACTTTAACCTCAAAATTGTAACTTTAAGATGATTTTTCGGCTCTCGTGGCATACAATATGGTTGGATACTGGTGCGTAAGGTGATTTTTGCGTCGCGCGACAAATAACCACCTTCCACACCCGTATCGAAATGTACTATTATTCTGCATGCTTCCAAGTACATTTTTAACATGCTTAAATTTTCGTTTTAAACAATTCGTAAGGTGTTATTGAAACTTGCGTTATAAGTAAACATTATTAAGGGTATTTGATTTTTCGTCAAACATAAATTATTATATTTTTCAAATAAAAATATATAATATGCGAATACCTAAATTTCATCGATAAAACAGCCGTTAATACGTCAGAGATAATAACTGGAGAGCCACACTCTGCAGCCTCTAATCGAAGACGGTGTGTTTAAAGTGCCATTTATAGATTTCCGATTATAATGCAATTTTAATGCCGACCTTGAGTTAACCTAAATTGTAGTCTAATGGTTTGCATACAACACAGAAATATTATTTTAGCGACCTAATTTAAGGCTTGACGGTTGGTGTACAATACAGAAATATTATTTTAATATTCTACTAATAAATTATTCGAAAATTTTATTAGCAGAAAGTAAGTTTTAGAAAAAGTTAATATAGTTACACTCTTTCAATGAATGGTTCTATCTAAAAGCAATTTTGAACTGAGAGCTGAAAACTGCTTTTTAAAAGATCGATTTTTTTATCTAAAAGGAAAGTGCTCTATCTTCAAAAGTGGATTTTGTAAAAGCTTTGTTAGAAGTTTTTCGATTCCACGAAATACAAAATTTAAAATTCATTTTGAAAGTCCTAGTTTCTAAATTTTAACCTTATTTAACTCTTAATATTTCTAATACTGGCAATAATAGAGTTTTTTAATTTAATTATTATTTTGCATGAAGATATAACGTAAGATTCAATACAGACAAAAATATAAATTAAAAGATATTTGATTTTGATTGTTTTTTATACAAAAATGTTAATAAATTCAAAACATTTAAATAAACGAAGTAAGAATAAAACTGCAAAAACTTTTTTAAATATCAATGTATATTTTGCCATTACATTTAATTACCCGTGGATTTTGTATCTATTGAAAAAAAACTAAATTTTTTATGTACATTTTTTTATTTATTTTTATTATTTTCTTTATTATTTGAGCTTATATCATAACTGTAGAAGTACAGTTAATACAAGAAGCACCATGCTGTTACCAAAATAGAGAATTTTTAGTGTTTATGGATCTTATTCTAAAAATTGAGGTTCATTAAAAAGGATTGCAGGTATTGGATTTAATATAAAAGAGGACCCTCTTTCTTTAAGACCAAAAGATAACCACTCTAGTAAAATACTAAATACTCTAATACTCTACTCACACGTTTAGAAAAACATTTTTTACAGAAAATTAATCGCTGAAGGCTTCAACCACTTTGTGGGATTAGGCTTCCAAGTTCAATCTAGCTATATTTAGCATCGATACAATATAAGCAGTTTTTAATTTTGTCTAGACAAATGATAATAAATTCTAGTTACTTTATTTAGGTTTTTGCTGAACCTATCTTACTCTGCTTAACCGAAATTCGTATAAATCTTTCGTGCGGACTTTGCGTACGTAGATTAAAAAAAATATATTTAAACGTACAGCGTGTACCTAAATTATAATTGTGCATTGACAGTAAGGTATTTTGTTAATTATTAATCATTTTTGTAAAACGAGGATTCTGAAATGCAAAGTAGGCTTAAAAAAATCATTTTTATTTACTTTTTAAAATTTTATACGTTAGTAATGACTTACGTCATAAAGTTTCAAGTCACGCCAATCATGATAATAAACAATCCGTTTCTCTATTGCCATATATTCTCATTTTTCAATCAATATTAAATATTTGTTCATATTAATTTACGTTTACTCAACATGAAAATTTGGATTTTCTTGCTTATCTTCACTTTTATATCTGTGTCATCTAATGCATCATTAGTTGGAGGTAAATTATGCTATCTAAATAAAATCATATTATGATTCATTAAAAAATAATAATCTATACTTATAAATTTAAAAAAAATTTTTTAAATAAGAAACGTAGGAATTTTTCTATAAATTGTTGGATAATATTTTTTTCTAAAGATTAAATGTTGAACTAAAAGCTGTCCGATGTTCAGAAAAGTTTCTCTGACTTTGTTAAAAAAGTTATTATTATAAAAATATTTAAATGTTGGTAATGTCGGTAAGCTTTGATTTCTAAATTGATATTTTTTTATCTATAATTTTTCAAAAAAAATCGATGGAGATTTTCTGAAAATCGAACAACGGTCAGCTTTTGGTAAAACATTATATTTTTAGTGAATATATTTTTCAATAAATATATTTTTTAATTAATCTAATTAATATTTACGGTAAACAATATTGCATGGAGATATTTACTCGACCTTTTTACACCTCCTAGAACCAAGTTCAAATTATTCAATTCTATCCCAAGTTCTTTACCTTCTTTCAAGTATTAACAATATTAACAAATTAATTCGTATATTCTTTAACTCTCCGAAGGAGACGATGAGAACGGCGTATGGAGCGCCATGGAGTTTTGGGAAAATCTCGTAGAAGCAGAAATGGCGGAGAACCCGGTGAGAAACCCGCCGAAGCCGGTCGTCATTGTTCGTCGCACAACTCGAGCACCGTCGAGATATAAGATGCCAACACCTCGGCCCACACGCAGATGGCAGCGGATAGTATATCGACCGGGTAGATAATTTTGACTGTTGTTGCCATCGTGATTTACGAGGTCAATATTTTGTCTAATATTCAATAAATTAGACACTCACGGAAATTCGAGAATAACATTTTTTAAATTTTACTCTTCGTTGTATATGATATCGTAATGAAAATACATCATATTAGTTTCAATTTGATGAAATTTATTTATTAAGAATATTTTGATTTGTTATTTTTCGAGCAATACAATAAAATAAATTTCGATTTTAAAACGTAAAAATTTAGATTTATTTTATCGTATTTTCACAGGCTCTGCAAGACAGGGTTCGTTTGTTTTCAATTTCGACGTTGTAAATATAAAAATAGAAATGTATTTTACAAACGGTACAGATAGAAATACATGTTATTTTTTTTTCCGAAAAATAGATTCATTTTAGTTTGAATAACGTTTAAAATATAGAAAACTTTATTGTGAAAGTTTTCACGAAAACCGGTTTTATTATTTTTTCGTTTTACAGTTTTATGAATGCCGCGCGTATCGCTATAACTTTGGAGTGAGTGCACGTATAAGCAAATAAAATAAAAGCATGATTTTTTTTCGTTAAAACGCGATTCGATGTAATATTTTCATTTCAAAAACTCTCTAAGCGAACACAGCTACAACAATAATTCATCGAACTCAAAAATATCTGTAAAAATATTCTTTGCTTCTAAAAAAGCATGAACATCAAATCTGCACATTTGCTTATAAATTTTGTAACCACAGAAACCATCACAAATCTACTCCAATCCCCAAGATCTAACTCGACCCTCGATCACCAAAAAACTACCAAGGAATCAGCCTGCAATCTCCCACCCATCCAGCAACCTCCCGCGAATCTCGCGAAACGCTCGAACCGTCCCGTCGACGCTCGCTCTTTCGACGCGGCTCTCAAACCTAGCGTGTACGTAACGTCGATATCGCGCGCGGAAAATAGTTACAAAATGCCGGGCGCCAGCAAAAGATAGAGCGAGAGGTAATAATACTGTACGTGTATACAGAGAAAGATGGGAGAGAGCGAAGGGAGGGAGAGAGCTAGAGCACCGGGGCGGCTGGTGCATTTGACGTTGATATCGCGATAAGATGAAAGAGCCGCGCGAGCGAGCTTATATATCCGAGCCCCGGTATGTACGTGTGTGGACCGAGAGAGAGAGAGAGAGAGAGAGAGAGAGAGAGAGAGAGAATTGTGTATTGTTGCGCACGTCTAGGCATAACGAAATACCCCCGGACCGATCTTATTTGGAGCGCGAAAAGAGCGTGGGTGTGGGTGGAGCTGGTATGTGTGTGTGTGTGGAGAAACGGAATCGATGTGGAGTCGACAAAGGAGAGTTTTCAGAGCGCTGCTCTGGATGTAACGAGTTTTATATTATGCTTGTAATAATGCGTCGCCAAGAAAAGGGATACGAGTTTTGGGTTGCGACTGGAATCGAGGTAAGATGTGGGTCTGGTGGAAAAGTATTCGGGTTTGGCCGTGCTTCATTTGAATTCAATTATGTGAAAGGAATTTTGTGCTTGTTAATAACGTTAGTTTGGTTTTTCGAGATATTTCGAGTTGATTCGAGCAAGGCTGATTGACGGTTCCTTTTTTACAAGCATACTTTCATAGAGGATTATATATTTACGCAATTACTCACCGTGCAAAGTAAATTACCATTCGATTAAAACCAAGCCGCAAAAACATTCCACGTCTCTCCCAGCATTTTTCGAAATTGATTTAAAAATAGATGCCCCGCACGGAAGAACGGAATAAAAATTAGATTTTCCGCTGCGGCGAGCATCTCGAAAATTGAAAAGTCCAATTTCACCGGCAAGCCAAACACGCGTTTTACAAAAGTTTCATTTACCCATCCGCCAGAGAGCCTCCGATCCTTCCATCTCCCTTAATTGCCCAAGCGTTGGCTCGACAAAAAAAAAAGAGACTCTCAGCCCTGCAGTGAAACAGAAACCAAAAGCGCTGGTCCCGTCAAAATTGTTTCGCGCGTTGCCGCAACTTGCCGAGTCTAATTGAATCGCCCGCGGTCAAACGCCTTTTCCCCGGGTTACAAGCGAGTGGAGGTGGATGTGTGTATAAGCGCGGTTTTTCGCGCTGATGGCGGATCGACAGCTTCCGCGATTGAGCTCGAAGGGACGCTTCGCGGGCACTGGACAATTGCTTTTCTGGTTTGCGCTAATTGCCTTGTACCTTTGGTGCTTTTTTCGCGGTGAGGTCAGGCTGTTTGTTTTGCTTTCGGAATTTTTTAGTTGGCGGGGGAGGGTTGGAAGGTGTGTTTTTTGAAGTAGACTTAAGCTTTGATTATTGTTTTTATTATATTGTAACGCCCTAATTGAGATGTAATTTTGTTTATCTCTTTTTTTGTCATAATATGTTAAGAGAAGCATCTCACCTATTTTCGTACTGTAATGATAAATTTAGTATTCTGATATGGTATTAGTATCTTGTTAATATTTTTAGATATTAAACGTGAATCTTTATTCGAAAGAAACATTCAAATTGTCTGTGATTTCGTAATTTTAGGTCCGGAAGGAAATCATTGATGATTTAAAAGTTTCTTTTTGCATGAGTGTAATATATTATTCATCAGTATACTACAGTTTTTGAAGATGTATAGGATGGTATAATTATTTAATAATTAAAACAAAAGAAAAATATCTGTATATGATATTTTGTATTTAACCCATTTTGACCAATTAGAATAACAGAAGAATTACATACAAGGTAGATATCTTGAAAAGGTATGTATTTCGCAAATAATTTATGAAAATTAAAGTTTCTTACATAAAAATAAGTAAAAACAAAAAACTAAGTGGTAATGATCATTGAAAGTACCGAATATGTGTCTTAGAAAATGTAACTTAAAATTATAAGCACAAGGCCAGAGCTCCATCAACGTTCAATACAATTCAATTTCGATTCATGTGTTTTAATTTACACTGTAAATTCATTTGTGTAATATTACACACATGAATTTACAGTGTAATTAACAAGCGTTTGGTTTATATATATATTTTTTTTTACAGGAGAGAAGACACTTGTACTTGTCCTACTTACAATGAAATTGAAATGCAGGCCAATATCGATCCGTATCTAAATTATTTTCAAAATTATAAATATTAAAAATAATTAATCTTACTGTATACAACATTACAACACAAGTCTAAACTACGATTAATTTTCAAATCCTCTCTTACTCTCTCCAAAGCTCCCATAAAAAATACCCCCTTAAACCCACCCCTCACCCCATTCCCCCCACATCCTCCAACCTCACCACCTTCAAAAGTCCTCGCGCGATCACCGACTCAGCGACGCGATCGCGGTAATTGGCCGAAAATCACATATCCAGCTCCGCTCCCCCCACGTCCGAGGCTTACACGCGTGTAATGGCTCGTGCTCGATGCATGGTGTACATAATACGAGCGGCACGCGACCGCAGCTCTCTCGCGCATGCACTCACCCACATACGCCCGCGCAGAGCTGGAGAGGGGGGGAGGGAGAGCCAAGGATCGTTCCGCGGGGCGAGCGCGTGCCGGTGACATGTCGACCGGCGACGAGTGTTTCTGATTGCCCCGCATATAAGCGCGTATATACAGTCGCGCACGAGAGAAGATAGACGAGGATTTACAAGGGAGAGTAGCCTGACGAGCGGAGGAGACGCGATGTAAGGCTCGAAAGTGGACGCGATTGGGATCTTGAGCGCGGGGGAGGTTGCTGGGATACTGGGGAGGATATTGGTTTGAGCTTTGATTCGGGGATTTTTGGAGGAATGGGCTGGGGTGGCTGGCTTGTTGTGATGGGGATGACTTTTTGGCGATAGATGAGTTTTGAGAGTGTGTTTGAGGTGATTGATAATCACAATCTGAGTTTTAGTACGAATTTGAAAAATTGTACAGTACTTTTCAATTTGTATAAGGATTTTTTAAAAGCAGTAATAGTGAAATTTCTAAGAATAATTGAATATTTAATTGTCTTTATTAAAGTACGGGACTAGTCGAACAATATTAAATACTCAATAAGTAATTACAGTTATGAAAAAATTTTAATTTTAATAGGAAATTTAATTTTTCTTATAATTCTTTTACAAATAATAAATTCGTCCAAATTAATTTCATGTTCCTATACGTGTAATATATCTATTTAGTATGAATTATTTTTGTACGGTTTACATTTATTTAAATGATTGACAACTTCATTAATATTTACAATTTTACAAAAAAAAAAATTTTTGATTACGCAATTTTCATATTTTTAAGATCCTTTACCAGCTTGTATTGATATTATTCCCATAGAATATTTGAAAATTAAAAAATCAGTAGCATGAAAATTAAAGAATATTTGAAGTAAAAAGTTTTATACAGATATGCCAGTGGAGTCGGCAGATACTTGAAAATTCGTCAGAGAGGTGAACGATAGTCCGACCTAAACCGACTTTCGATGTATGGTATCATGGATGCTCGCTTACCCTGTACTTTATATTATGCTGCTGTATATTGACTAGCCGCTCTTGAGGATCACGTGCCACTTAATAGATAATCAGCGAATACCCACAAATATCTAATGCCTGAAGGCACTTATTGAAGGGCTTTCTTTTAGCATATTACTATTACAAATAAACATAAATAGAATCAAATATTTCTTTTTAGATTTATTATTTTAGCGTTTAAATAATTTTATTTAAATTGTATTACTATAACGTGATGAAATTAGATAATGTTTTATTAATACTGTTAAAGTGGAACTTTGCAAATTTCATAAATCACTTGATGAATATTTCATTCTGTATTCAACACTTGTTTGTGTATGTGCGAGTGTGTACGTACGTATGCATTTGTGGTCCCATATACTTATTTTATCTACTTCACCGAGTTTAATCTACGAAAAACTCATTCAATTTGTTCTTCGTTACAGATGGTGGCTAAAACTTATTTTTTATTTTTTCTATTTTTAAGTTGATCAATTTTCCTAGTTTTAAGATACTTTTTAATTTTTATGAATGTTGTGTATAATATATATTCAAAAATATACTATGGTGTTTGAAATATGAAATTTTATTAATATCATAAATAATGTAAAAATAAAATTTTTAAATTCATTATAAAAATTTATTTATCTAAATCATATTATTATATAATAGATCATTTGTTTATATATTAGTTTTTTTATTATATTACATTTTTTTCAGTAAACTGTGTTCATATTTTTTTTAGTTCAGATAATATAAAGGTTCGGAAAAGCTTAATACCTACAAAAAAATACCATCCAAGTGCGTTGAAAGCTCATGATTTCAAAATTTATGTCACTGTCATTCATAAAAAATAATTTTTATATTTAAATTTAACTTCAAAAAGGTATAACCTTAAATGTTTTGTTTAAAAAATAATATAGCAATTATAAGGTAATATATTTTAAGAAAAATTATTTATTTTAGTCATATGTGCAAATACATAGAAATATCTATACGTAATTATCAATCGGTCGCAATGTCAGATTTACGATTCATCATTCGTTGAGTGGACATTTCTTGGATGTCTTTGCGCCGCTTGCTATCTTAGACGGCGGACGAAATAGACGAGCTGCAGATCTTTCGGAGACATATTATCAAAGTCCTCGCTGTGCAGAATTTCGATAGTCGCGATCCTGCGAGCGACATGAGCAACTTGTGTAATAGAAGATCATCGGTATGCAATCGTCGAATGGTCACAAAGATCTACAGTGCTTCTTGACTTGTTCTAAATGTTTATTTTTCAGTTTTCAGATCACTAAAATACTTATAGTTTCACTGGAATGTAATGTGAAATATATATTTATGAATTTAATTCATTTAAAATGTACTTACATATACTATTTTTTTACACAATTTTCGTATTGTTAATTTATTAAAAGTAAAATTTTCTCAAAGTTTTTAATTTTATTCATTTTTACTGAGAGAATTTATTAAAAATAATAGATAGTCTAAAAATGGTGTAGAAAGTAAAAGCATTTTGATAATCCAGTACTTTATTTAAATTAGAAAAAAATTCAGATTGTATTAGCCAAGTTAATATCCGCTGTTATATGAGACTAAAATAAAAGTTCTAAGCTACTCTATTACCTTTTCAACAACAGAAACATTAAAATTTTTATTTATTTGAAACTGATTTATATCCTTAATGCATCTTTAATTAATGTATTCTTTAATAAAATTTTAAAAAATATACAATTTTCAAAATTTTCATAAACTTATTTTAACAAAAACCTGATTATTAAATCAATAATACTAGTTCTACCCAAATCCCAATAAAAATTAAAATCCATTATCTTCTCATCAAGCAAATCACCACTCAATCCAAATTTAGATGCCGACTAACGAGCTACACACCGCAAAGTATATCACAGGGGAAGATCCAAATCAAGAGCGAGAAGCCGCAGACTGGATCAAGCACATTTCAATCACGTCGGGAGCACCGCAAGAGCTAAGAAGCCGGCGCCAATCGACGGTCTCCTACTTGATTTCCGAAAGCTCGGCGGCGCCAAGCGAACAATCACGGCAAATCTGGAACTCTCACCTGCATACACTGCCTCGGTAATTCCTCCCACTCGTCAGATGCATAAACCAATTATACGATTTACAGTGAATGAAGGTGACACAATTGGGCTGCTTATGTACTTAATTTTATGTCGATGCACTGCAGGAAAGATTGGTTGTATATATGTAATTATACGTAACTACAAGCAAATTTACATGCTACTGTACGTTATTAAACTCGATTTTTGTCTTTTTACTCTAAATTCACTCAATGATTCCATACATTTTCCCAGAAAGGCAGGCACAATTTTCATAACTCGGTCATAACCAAAACTACAAGCCCCACATTATTCCTCACCCAGCATCAATTCAACGCACTCGTATCTTAATACATCCTTTGCATTACCCTACCGCCTCTCCCAGGCGACAATCCAAACTTTCCGCGACATTAAACAGTTATCTCCTCTGTCTCCTCGCGCCTACCTGAACTTCGCAGCATCCATAACACTCGCGCGGCAGGTTATGCAAATCAAGCCTCAAAACGCCCCTCCGCGAGAGGATCCTAATTAAGGAATTATGCCGATTCTCCTGCGGGTGCATATACGCACGCTTATTGTTATTACCGAGCGCGCGAGCGTTAATTGGTTAATCGTGCGGACGGACCGAGAGAGGATGGATCGGGCAGCTTGCATTTGCATCGGCAAGAGATGAGAGAAAAAAAAATGAGTCGAGCACAATGGGGGAGGGGGGAGAGGTAATTAATCGCGTTCTCTCTCGGCGAACGTGAAAAAGGCCGCGCCGAGTGAAAAACGATGCGAGTGTAATTGCTCGTTAATACGCGGCCTGGCTTTCGCCGTTTAGGGGCCAGGTGGAGTTTTGTTGATGCTTGGGCGAAAAAAGGGGTGACATGAGTTGTTTTATCGCTTTGTTTTGTAATGTCGCAGTTTGCGTGGTTACGATTTTTTTATTGTTCGTAATAGTTCTAATGATGGCTTGCACACAGAGTGAATATTCTACTGAATGTTGTTAAAAGTTTCGTTAAATTTTTATTTTATAAGGCATCATTGTAATTTTTAGTAGAAACTAAACAACACACACAATTTTCTAAGAGAGCAACTAGTGTGCTCAAACTGTTTAGGAAAGGTTTGATACACATTGCTTAAAAATTATTATTTTAATAACAAATAATTTCTTATGTAAGACTTAGCTCATCCGTTAGCAGATTCATAATTATTAATAGATTGTTTACACCTTACAAGTATTACACGAACGATTGTTCATCAAATAACAATAAAATCAAAGGAAAAATACCGCGATAACTATTCCCATCTCCCTCTAAGCCAGTCAACTTCACCCTCACCTCAGAAGCATCAATCGTCACCGGATACTCTCCCCTTCCTTCTCGAATTCATCCTTCCATAAAAGCATCTCCTCTCCACATACACCCAGCCACAACAGTCTCGAGAGCTCACAAAGAAACGCCGACGCTGAAATCTCGACATGCGACGTGCATTGCGAAAAACGCCAAAGCGATCGTCGCGAGCCTCAAAGGCTGTCACATATAGGATCCTCCGCAGTGCGAGTAAGTCGGAAAACTCGTGGGATGCTCAGTGAGGAAGGGAGCGAGAATAATGGAATGTGGCATGTCGCTACTGATGCGTAAGAGCTATTGTATTGCTGCGCGATGAGGATAAATATGTATGCAAGGACGGCGAGCTGTTACAAAAGTACAAATGGAGTGCGAAAAATGGTGTAATGCTAGCCGATTAGCATCTGAATGCGATACAATATCGTTAAGCGATTCGGATCTATTAAAAGGCTGGAACGCCGCATTGTTCGTAAATGCAGTCGTTTTACTTTGTGTTCGAATGAAAGGGTTATGGTGATTGTATAAAAATTTGATGCATCGGTTGTTAAAAAAATATAGTAATATATGTTGTGAATTTGGGGATATGACATGAAAATAAAAATTATCATAATAAGAAAATGTTCTGTTATAATTGTTACTATAATCTTTTGAAAACATAATATTCTTGATAGAATACAAGAAATTTTTATATTTCAGAGTAAAGTTTAAAATAACTTTTGACAGGAATTTACTTAGATAAATTATTTTTTTTACAAGTACGATTAAAGTTATTCAACATAGTAATTAACGTATTCACCTTTGTAATGATATCGCATTCTTTTAGAAAGTATTTCTCTCTCTACACGTACAAAACAATAATTTCAACGAAAAATTCTATTACTAATATAAGCAGAAATATCAATTAACAAATCCTTAAACCCAGCAATCTTCCCCACCAAAATGAACACATCAGTATTCATCGGTTAACCCTTATCAGCTCAGCGATCTCAGCTATCCCTTCAAGCCCTCATTACCCGATCTCCAGAGTCCACTTACCGATCAGCACGCATCATCTCTCCCGTACTTACAAACAAAACCCACGAGTCAACCAGATAAGCATCCTCAGTCCAACATACACTGGGGAAAACAGTCTCCCTTGTCGCTACAAAGATATTACAGCATCGCTCACACACACACCCATCCAGAATCCACAGCCAGATAAGGGTCGAAGAAGCGAAGAGTGAATTGAACCCCCGCCGCAGGGGAGGATGGAGTGTGCGGAGAGAGAGAAATGGGCTCTCCCCGCGTTGTATCGCATACGAGGCGAGCGCGCGCGCGCGGCAGCTGCTATTGACACCTCGATACCCTCGGCCCGTACACGCGGACTCGAATGGAATCAGCCAGTTCTCGGCTTAACGCACGTGCCGCGGCTGCAGACGTATGTGCGAGGATTGCGGGGATTTCGTTTTTACGGCCAGTTTCTTGCTCGTAGCGGGAGGAGCTGCCGTTTCTTTGCCGGAGAGAATGAGGATATGGGATTTGGGGCTTAATGGGAAGTGGATGTCGGATTTTTAGCTTGCTGGATTTTCGTTTCTGGTGGGAATGGACGATGTGGATTTGAATATTTGAATGTTGTTATTAGGGAGCTTATCGGCTGTGAAGAATACGGCGTAATTGATTGAACAGAATTTTTCCAGATAATTTACCGAGCTATGTATGGTAACCTCATGAAAACGTTGGATATATTCCCAAAAAAATTTGTGGTATTCAGGTGACATTTTCTCATGGTTATCGTTCTACCACAGTAATTTATCTAAGAAAATTCTTTCTTTATTATGTAAATTCGATTGATAACGATTTATCTGATACAGTCCATCACAATTACAATTTACGACATTCCTATACTCGTATCCTTCAGTTCTTAATTAAAATTTCAACATCGGTGCCCGCATACGCACAAACACTGCTAAATCCACTTTATATATAAGTTTTCTCCAATTTTAGTTCAAGACTTTTCAAACAAATCATTAAAAAAAATGACTAAACGATAATTAAATAAATCTTTATCGAGTACAAAAAACATTATTATACTCCATAATTCATCTCCTTACCCGATTATTAGACAAAATAACTATACCCATTCCACTCAGAACCCAAAACTCCCATAAAACTTACCCTTTCAAGAACTCACCTCGACCATCTTCAATAAAAGCGAAATCAACGTGTCGATACACCCTCGAAGGTAACGAGGTAGCGCATCAATCGCGCCTCTCTCTCTCTCTCCCGCTAATTGTCAAGTGCGCGCGGTAAAAGCTCCCCGATGTCGAAAAGGTGTGTGCGCTCGCAAGGGCGCCCCGCTGTTTTTCAGCGCGCAGGGTGACTAATTGACGATGTCGCATCCAGGCACCCTCCTTTCTTCCTTCCCGTATATCCGCCAGCCGCGCTTTGCGCTCTCTCTCTGTCTCTTCGGCTCTCTTTCGCTGACTGATGCGTTGCGGGATATACGGATTCGGATAAGTGCTTTGGCGGTGCTGGTGTTGCGGAGGGAGTTCAGTCTTTTGTTGGAGGTTGGTGAGGATGGTTTTTTATTTTACATTCGAATTATTATAATGTTTAAGTTTTTGGAGTGTTTATTGTATAAGTGATGTTAAGAGCGTTAAGGTATAACTAAAATTTTGTAAAAACTTGGGTCTACTCGCAGTTCAAATATTTAAAACAAATTTTATAAATATTGGTTTTTTGTTTGGATTCATGAAATTTTTTAAAACGATTTTAAGTAAATGCATTTTACAAGATCACGTAATACATACGTGGGTATTTTATAATGGATTAAAGAAAATCTATTTGAACCGAGCAATATAGTGCAATATCGTATCCTCTATTTTATTGGTAAAAGTTATAAATAATAGTTGCAAAAAAGTGCATACAGAAAATTAATGTAATAAATACGTTTCTCTCTAACAGAAAATTACATTCCTTAAAACTCTATCACTACCCAACATATATAAATACAAATTAACAACGTTTTCACATTTATTCAACAATAATTCACAATACACCGGCAATTCTAAATACAATATTACTCCTCCCCCCGCTGCAAACTAAACAACGGCATTTAATCTTTTCTGCTTTCGTTATCCTTTAATTGTTCGTCCGTTACAGCTGCTACTTTCTCAAACTTTGTTTCTTGTCAAGAAACGCATTACACTACTACGTAGCTCTCTACAGCCACTCGCGCGCTCGCGCCAGCCAGCCCGCGCTCTACTCCATTTAATCTCTTTAATCTTTTCATTTTATCGACTACCTGCAACTGTCAGCCCCGGCAACTTTGAATTACTCGTTGTTATATTACCGCATCTATAGGAGAAAACAACAACAGTCTTCCTCTCTCTCTCTCGAGCGCGGCCCTAGCCAGAGCGAGCGAACCATCAGAGAGAAAGAGAAGAGAGTAGAGCGAGAGAGCCGATCCCCAGAATGGCTGTTGGTTAATGGCGTTGGTTAACACTTGGCTATACAATAGCGTAATATACGGTATACACGTATATATACAGGCGCGGAAACTGCTACTTGGAAATTCGAATGCCCGAGGTGCGCGCTAGAATCGCGCTGGCGCGTATATACGCCGAGCGCGGGCTCGATAATGCCCCGCTAAAGTTGCGCGGGAGTTAATGCTTTTGGTTAAATTTAGCTTGATGCAAGCAATATAACGCTGCGTGCGTACTCTATTTGAATATCGTATAGCTCTGCTGTACCCCCTTCTGCTGAGCGCTGTTTCGCCGTTCCTCGTTTTACTTCGGCTGGCTTTTTTGGCTTGCCGGGGGTAGTTTTGCGAGCGTTGGTGAAACGATGCTGGCGTGGATTTTGAATTGGTTGATGTGAGAGGGGATGGGATTATTAGCTCTTTTGACAGGCTAATTGTCCGTGTGAGAAATCAGAATGTTTAGAAAAAACATAAGAAAATTGAAAATACTGTGTTTAAAATATCATTTGCTTAATATTTATTTAACATAATTGTATGTAACTGTGTCATAAAAAAAAATTTTAAAAATTGTTTGTACTTGATAAATAAATAAAAATACCTTCAATTATTTATAAACTCTAAATTTTAGTGCACTAAATAAATATCTTTAGTTTTTTAAACTAATAAATATTCAATAAATTCTATTATTTTTGAAATGTATTCAATATTAATGAATTTATTTCTTAATACTAACACAGATACATAAATTACCATTTCATATGAATTTCGTTATTACTTTCATCGCTTACACCGTAAATAGGCCAAAAAACACGTAAATCGCTATTATGCAGCCATAAATAACCACGCGCAATTTATTATACCATCCGAATCCTTAAATATAATACTATAGCCAAATCGATACAATCGAAAAAAAGCCATCCAATCTACATTCCCCATACCTCCAAACTGCACTACATAACGCGCGCACCCCGCTCGCATTAGCAACCTAATAATAAACAGGCGCGCGACGGTTCCCGGACAATGAAAACTTGACCCCACGTGAACGGAAAAAAACAGACGAAAAACCTAAAAAAACGCGCGCACCCGGCAAAAAAACGCGCATCGACTCCCGCCCCTCGCCTGCTCCTCATCAAACTCCCCTTTTCGCCAGATTTTCGGAAAAAGTAGCGATCCGCCCACTTTTTTCGCTTTCTCTCGTCACGCGGAGCCGACTTTCCAACGAAAGTTGGCATTGTCGCGTCGCGAGTCATCATCAGTCACTTTTCGTCCCGAAAGACCGGGCCATTACAATGCGCAATATAATGTGTTGCGCGCATAATGGGACAGCGTGTAGAGTACGTATATGTATATGGATCGGTACGGTGGCGAGAATTTTATTATGACGCATTACCTGTCGTTACAGATGTCGCCGGGTACTGTTCGGTCTTATATAGCGTTTGGGTCTGTACTGATTTGTAGCGTTTTGTGTGATTGATAAAATTGTAGGCGACGTGGGGTTTGAGTGAATAAGACTGGTCGATGTTGGGTGATTGAATGGGGCAGTGTGACTGCTTCATTTTGGGGATTTTTCGGCAAATTTTTTAATACGTGAAATCGATTTGGCGCGTCGATTTTTTGGATTCTGACGTTCCTGGGAGGTTATTTGGAAGGGAGGCGGGGATAACTGATCTTTTTTTTGCGGATGACGGAAATCACTAAAATGGATAGTATAGTAAGTAATATAAAAAAAGTATTCAAATTATTTTATTTATGTTTAGTTATTACATTAAATCTTATTATTAAAAAGTTCAAACTAAACTAAAATTTATTTTTTAAATCAACTAAATTTACTATCAAAGAAACATATCAAATTATCGAAAGTGAAGCTACATCTTGATATAAATATATTAAATACCAATTTCAACAACCCGACCACCTCCTATCATAATAAAAATGTAAAAACTAAAAAACCTTTTATCCTACATATCAGAAACTAGGCTACGAAAACACTACCCCAGATAAAATCCCACGCGAAGACGTACAATCCTCCTCAATGCGTCAATGGCCGCTCCAGCGAGAGCAGCCTCATCGAAGCTCTCAATAAAGCGTAAAGTTTCATAATGCACATTATTCGGCAATTACCGAGCCCCTAAACGTCAAAAACAACAATATCCTCCTCGCGTCCCATCCAAACAAACACGCCGAGCCATTTGTACTTTTCCTCATCCAGAAACCCGCGCCGTCTAACCCACCCCCCTCAGGGTAAATTTATAGCCCGCGGAAATCCCATCCCGAAAAAAACAAATCCTGCGAGCTTTTCGCCTCGCGCCACTTCAGCTGCTTGTCTCCAAAAATCCATTCTCGCAGCGCTAAAAGGCGAGCGCGCTCCGCTATGTTTGACCAAGCTGCGCAAACACAAAGCGCGCGTGGGGCCCGAGCTTGTGTATTTGCGGGCAAACATTTTAACAGGATTAGAGAACACTTATAGCGGGGTTAATCTGGGCAAACATCGGCCGACCGGTTGGATGGATGGTTTATATGCGCGGGCGCGGGATCCGATGAGAAAACCGCAAAGTAGCTGTCATAAAGTTGTCGGATTTTCCAGGATATATGGACCGCACGGATAGGCAAGATGCTCCCGGCGAGGAGATTTGGGAGTTGCTTGCGGGAGAATGCGCACTTGAAGAAAGGAGAATGAAGTAGGTCGGAGTATTGTGAGTGTTGAATTTTGAATGGAATTTAGAGGAATGGTGCTGTTTTGGTTTGTCTAAAGATGAAGTTTTGTGATTGGAAATTGTGCATGAAAATGAGAGGATAGATTGCAAATAATGTGGGTTTATGTGATAAGTAATTATTCTCCGATCGAATAAAAGTTGAATTTGATATTCCCGTAAAAGAATAGTTCTTTTGGGCACTCAAAGTGGTCTGAAAGTAAAAAGTTTGAAACGTAAGATTTTAATCTTTATAAAAGTTTAAAATGTAGGTTTTAATCCTTAAAATAACTTTCAGGTGTAAATGTAGGTTCTAAATCAATATTGTAATATTATTGCATCAATTATTTGTCTCAGCAATATTTGATAGATATTACAGCAACATAACTGTAACAATATTATATAGAAGAATGTGATACAAGTCTAAAATAATATTGTTAAAATACTAGTAAGATATTGCAATGTATAAACATTGTGTTAATATTATAGCAATATTGTAACAATCTTGTGTTAATATTTTTTCAATATTGTAACAATATTGTATTAATATTTTTTCAATATTGCAACAATATTGTGTTAATATTCTTTCAGTATATTGCAAGAATACTATGTTAATATTCTTTCAGTATTGTTACAATATCACTACAATATTGAAACAATACTAACACAATATTGTTACTATATTTCTACGATATTGAAACAATATTAATATTATACTGATTGTACTACCATTGTGTCTATATTATAGCAGTATTTTTTCAATATAGTAACAATATTGTAACGCGATCGTAGCAATATTAATACTTATAAATTATTTGGATAAAAATTTAAATATACTAAATACAAATATTTACTAATATTCATAATACAGCCAATTATATCCATTTTTGTATACTACTATTACTTTCTATTAGACATTTTTTAATTCAACATTGTATATATTTTCATGATATATATTATATTTAGTAAATAAAAATTACTTTATAAATTAAAACTTACATTTTGAACTTTTATAAAGATTAAAATGTAGGTTTTAAACTTTTTACTTCCAGGTTTCACATTTTTGAGCATAGAGTGTACTTTATTATAACAATACCTATTTTTAATAATGTATATATTTAATATTATCAATATCTATATGTGTATGTAGATTAGGTAATTATGTTTATTATAAACCTTTTAAGAATATTCTGAGTTTTTTTATCAATTAAACAATCTGCGGATAATTTTTTCAAAGTTTCAAAACATATCTTATTCCGTATACTTCTTATAGAATCGCTAGTGATATATATTGGAATGAATATCCGAAATTGATAGACAGAAAATATATTTTAATAAATAAAAAATGGCTAAATAAAAAAACAATGGTAAATAAATTCACTGCTCTTATTGTTAGTAAGAGAGAGAGAGAGAGAGAGAAAGAGAGAGAGAGAGAGAGAGAGAGAGCAAGGCAAGTTTCTTAAATGGGTAAGTTGACAATAACTTTTAAGAACTTAAGAAACTACTTCAATTATGACTCTCAAACTTCCTTAAAATATTGGCCACTCTACGTAGCATTTAGCAGGACTGAGTCGCCAGTTGATATCATGTTTACAATAAGTTATTAACATTATTATGCATATAATAATTATTATTAATACTGTAAAAAAATTACTTATCTAGGTAACTTACACCGCTCTTTGGTAAACTGTTGATTAAATAAATTTGAAAATCATACAGTATTTTATTTATTATTACTATATGACTTCTTCTTATTTAAGGGGAACCAGTATAGAAAACGTTCCTTGTTTTATTGACATTATCTTTGTTAATAATAATTAATTCTTGATGTACATCTTTAAATTTTTACGACCAGAGACACAAAAACAATGTTCTTACCCTAGTAGAAATTAA
This sequence comes from Eupelmus urozonus, assembly GCA_900480035.1. Classification (NCBI taxonomy): domain Eukaryota; kingdom Metazoa; phylum Arthropoda; class Insecta; order Hymenoptera; family Eupelmidae; genus Eupelmus; species Eupelmus urozonus. The sequence continues at coordinate 4,652 of UELX01002492.1, read as the reverse complement.
TCTTGTTACGATTTAGATCTGTCTAGTTTTCTCTGTTAATCTTTTAACTGTTTGTAACTTAGAAAAAAATTACACTTAATATTTTTACGTATTAAAAATTTCGATTATGATTTTTCAGTTACGATTATTTTTGTTGAGACATTTAAAACATCAATGTTAAGTAAGAATAAATTGCAAGATGTCTACTTTTTTTAAAATCAGCAATTGTTACAAAACGGAATAATTGGTAACTTCACTGTCATAAACACACTTGCAATTTAATCTGTTTATTATTCCTATTTGATGTTACGATGCCACTAAATTAGAGTGATTCAATCATTGATTGTACTACATCGATTTGTAGCTTAATTTCATGCCTATCAGCCAAGATTTTCGATACGCGGAATAAAACTTTTTAAAAACGTACTCAGTTTGTGAAAGATTGTTTTTGAAAGCTATCTGTGCGAGTAAGAAAATCTTTTCTAAACAATCTCATTGATAAAAAAAAAAAATAATAATAATAATAATTGATAAAAGTCTGCAATTGGTACAGAAAATAAATTTTAAAATAAATTAATTTTAATTTAGTTTAATTTTTAGACAATTAATTGAAAAATTTTAAATTTATGATTTACGTCTTTAATTTATTAATTGATATATGTCAAAAACAACTTAGCTTATAAAATTTTTTAATGTTTACATTAAATAAATAATATGGGGGATAAAATAAAATGAAACACAACATACACAGTCTTATAAAGAAAAATTGTTAACAGAATATTACAGTTTAAGGGTTTGTCATAATATCATTAAAATAAACTGCCTTTAATACTCAACTTTCTATTATTGGTTCTTGTGAAAATCCTTTCAAGTCCTATTATTAGGTGCTTCTTGTACTTATAAGTATACTTACAATCCCCGCTCATTACAATATTATTTTTTTAATTATTTTGAAATAATTCTTCTATTTTTTAAACTTTAATATTACATTTGAAAAATCGTTTATAAAAGGATCAAGTAGAGAATCTAATCAAAAGCTACAATCGAAATATCCATGACTAAGAACCTTTGTCTTCTATAAATTGATACGATACAATTATAAGTTCATATAAATTGCATTTAATATAATAAATCTAATTTTTATGATTAGCCATAACCATTAAAATTTTCACGATGCTGCAAAGTGCGCAAACATTGCTTACGGAGTCAATAAAGCGATATCGCAGAAACGCATAACAATAAAAAAAAGTAAATACTCATACCACAAGACAATGTTTACATCCACACGACCCTACACCTACCGAGAGACCGATCGAGAAAAAAGACGAGCGGCGGCACCACGGTATCCCATTTACATATGCTCCGTTTAATCAGTGTTTAACTAGCGCGCATCGACGTTCAATTTGACGTTGCGTGAAAGGCTTGCGTGCACTGATACCCCTATGCAAACGCCTTCGTGTTTGACTTTTCTCCTCGACCCTTGCGTTCTCTCTCTCTCTCTCTCTCTCTCTCTCTCTCTCTCTCTCTCTCTCTCTCTCTCTCTCTCTCTCACTCGTTCATTACACATTCACAATATTATCTTTGCATGCGCGTACCTCTGTTTGCTTGGCGAGCGCGCGCCAGGAAAGAAAAAAATATTAGCCCGGCGCGCGCGCGCTCTTTTGTTGGCCGAGCACTTGACATCTGCGCGCGCCCTTTGCCCGCACGAATTCAAGCTTGAAATTGCGATGTTTTGAATCCTTTTGTGCGCTGCACGGGAAGCTTTTAATTTTTCAGAGAGAAAAAATCCGTTACTTCGCGGGCTTACTACCCCTTATTCGAGATGCGTTTTCGCGTTTTGCCAGCTTGATTTAATTAACGCAATACAAGGTTTTGGGGTTGCCGTGCGGTTCTCGTCCCGGAAGAAACTAAGGAGCGAGATATAAAAGGTGGAGCGCTGCTGGAAGTGTTATTATTTAATTATACGCTCGTTTACGGTTACACTAGAAGAGAGTGATATAAAAGTACGCAAAGAGCTCGGAAAGTATAATGAACTAATTTTCTTTAAAGTAAAGAAATTCTCGCATACTGCCTATACCTGTTTCATATGCCCGCAGTATTATATAATTATGTTGATGCAGTACTTAATTAAATGAAAATTATTTTTTACCTCATATATATAACACGCCACAACGTACGCGGGCACGAGTTGATGCACGAGCGTATAGCGAGTGCGGTATGTGCCCAAGTGTGTTATTAACAACTATACTGAACGAGTTGAACATGGAATTTTTCATTACACGTGTTTGTATTATGTCTAATTACGATTTTATTGTGTGTATGAAAAATGGCGGATTGCGCCGGTGTGGGATATTTTCGTATAGCTCATATCCGCGCGAGGAAAAACAAAACATGTTTAGGCTTGATACATCATAGTGACCAGCAAACCAGTCAAAAGAAATACTCCAAAGCTCGCAAAGATGAACAAACCGATAAAAAGAAACAAGAACGATCAATTTCTGAGTGTGGAAAATTAGATGACAATAAACAAGATATGCAGGCTAGAAAGTTATTAAAGGGCAGGCCAGTGTCCTCGATGGCAAGTATGCGCAGCGATCCTCTGTTCTTCTAGGACTGCGCATAGTAATTGTGCCGGGTATACCCGAGTATCTGATGTGTCAAGTGCAGCAGAGTAACCTGTCTCCGATATTTGTTTATCGATCAACTCACACCAGTAAAACATGAAAGACCTCGAAAGAAATGAACTCCGTAGATTGATGCTCATATGAAGTATCTTTTGTATCAAAAAGATGCTTTATGTTGTCGATATACGCGTACAGGCGACAAAAATTTATGAGTTCCAATCTCTTGCTGCTGAGACTAAGCACCATGTAGAACGGGCTCGAGAAACTTTCATCCGTAACAGAATTTTTGAAGCCTTAGAAAACAACAAAATTTGTCTAAAAGAAGCTTAGGAAGCTGGGTGTCTTGCCAGATGCTCAAGAGGACCTCCATGGATTCTTTCCTAATCATCTGAACACTCATTTCGCTGGGGTGTCCGTCTTTAGCTTTAGTACTGAGGGAGAGGCAAATTTGGATGATATAATAGCAAAAGCAAGCAATGTAAATTTTAAATTCCGCGAAGTAATCTTCTTGGATGTGGCGCTGGCAATTGCTCACTTTTCGTCTCAAGGAGGGGTGAAGATGATATCGACGATTGAGCCAAAGAACAAGCTTCTTCGCGTTTGGTTGAAAAATAAGGCTATTTCGCGTTTGATTAAAAATAAAGGCTATTTCGTAGCAAATTTTTTTTTAGAAATTTTGTACTGGCAGTCCTGACAATGTGCTTCTTATCTTAATTAAACATAAGATTTAAAATCGATGCTCGAAAAGGGATTAATCCCGAACAAACATCGTTCATTTTATGAAAAATTATTTACTTATATATACAAATTATAATAAATAAGTTAATAATAATAACATTTAAGGATATATAATAAACATTTTTTCATTTTATTTTATTATGTTATAATTAATGTATATGATAAGAAGTAACATTGTCTCCAGGACGGCCACTACGAAATTTCAAAAAAAAATTTGCTACAAAATAGCATTTATTTTCAACCAAACGCGAAATAGCCTCTATTTTCAATCAAATACCTACGAAATAACCTCATTTTTCAACCAAACGCGAAGAAGCCTGTTCTTCGGCTTAACCGTCGATATACCGCAGAGCGTTATAGCAAAATCTCTTCCAGAACTAGGCAGACATTTTGCAAGTGTCTTTAACACCTCCTTATCTAGCGAAGTTTTTTCTGGTCCTTGGAAAATTCGCATGTGGTGCCATTGAAAAAGAAAACAATTCCACCTGCCGTTTCCGATTTTCGTTCGTTTACCTTGCTAGGTATGTTTTTTTTCTAAAATTCTCGAAAAAAGTGCAGGATCAGATTTTAGAGTATTTAATATCAGATAGAGGTCTGGATCCTCGACAAACTCGTTTTTGTCAACATAGTTCGCAAACGGCGCTACTTCGACTTACTGAGGACATTCGTGCAGGTACCAATAGTCATAAACAGCTGCTTATTATATTGCTGCTATTCGATTTTAGCAAGGACTTCGATACAATTTCCTCACCAAAACTCCTGTGTAAGCTGATCACAATGGGGTTCTTAAAAGCTGTAGTACTGTGGCTTCGGTCATATATTACAGGACTAAATTAGAAAGTAATTACTAAAGATAATGGTGATTCTGATTGCCTTACAACTAACCTCGGCGTTCCATAAGGCTCGGTTTTGGACTCTCTGCTGTACAGTTTGTACATTAATGATATATGTGAGGTTTTATCTGTGTTTAAAAATGAATGAGAGTTATTACAGAATTGTGTAGAATATTTTTTGTATGCAAACGTTTCTATTTAATTAATAATTAAAAAAATATTTCATTAAGAAGAAATTTTGTAAAAATTTAAAAATTTATTAAAAGCAAATGTAAAAGATGAAAAAGTACGGCATCCTTATTATCTGTAAATAATATCAATTAATATTAATATTCTAAAACATATAGAAATTATTACAACCAAATTTAGATACTTAATAAGGGTTTTTTCTAAATTTACTAGTATATTACAAACCGATGTTTTACTAATGATGTACTATGCTCTTTTCCATAACAGTGCTACATATGGTATTTTGGCC
>UELX01002491.1:0-30689 GCA_900480035.1 Eupelmus urozonus | reverse complement strand
ATATCAGTGCCTGCGTTACATAAAGCACTGTATGTACCATGGACAAGTGAACCTTTATGCCCTCGTGTGGTTGCAGTGTCCACTTATCGCCCTTTGCACATAATGTACTATTATTCTTCACTATAAATTAACATGTTATTTTTTATTTAAATAAATTCTGATCCCTCTGTTTCTCTAAAAAAATTACATTAAACGATCGCAATCTTTCATGGCAACAACTTAATTTCCCGTAATTAATGACCATTACTAAGACTATTTCGACGACTGAAGTAGCAAGTCGAAGCCAACTTCCACAACACAATAAGAACAGCGCGTCAATAAAGAATTCGCACTTAGCTGATCGATAGCCCTTAGCGCTTGCTTGGGCAGAAATGAAATTTAAATGACTTTCAGAAACACAAGCCCGCTCCATTCATCCTCCCTTAATGCACTGCTTGCAGCAGAAAACGCTCTTCCGCCCAAGCCGTAAGCAGCATCGCTCAAACTCGCGCAAGCACACATCTCCAAGGCGCGAGAGAGCAAGATGATAGCGGAGCTTTTTTCGCGCGCGCGAGGGCGTGAGCCCAGCCGAGCATTGAAAAGAAATTCAGCGTTAAATCGCGCGGGTCATGGCGTGACTCTCCTCTTAGCTCACTCCAGAGAGAGAGAGAGAGAGAGAGAGAGAGAGAGAGAGAGAGAGAGAGAGATAGAGGGAGGGAGAGAGAGAGAGAGAAAGAGCGTGAGCAGCCGTGTTGAGTTTGACGTGGAATTGATTGAACCACGCCGGATATACGGTCCGGAGAGAGGCGCTGGGATATCGCCGGTCACGCGACCACGCGTACCCGCCGAAACTTTTCCCGGCGTAACACTGATTCCGGGGAGCGCGCGAGACCGGAATGCGATGTTTTCTACCCTCCCTTTCTCTCTCGCGCGCTCACGGAATTCGAGCGATTCTCTCTCGGGCGCTACTCGACTAAGCTCGGCCCCCCTGGCCTATACGGGTGCAATCGAGCGCGATTTATTCTTTGTGCCCCGGGATTCCCGCCGGCGCGCAGGATAAAAACGTCGGATTTTAACACTTTCCTATATAGTGGAGCTAGGGCGGAAGTGAGGCTTTGCTGGATAGCGAGCTTCGCTTTCGAAACGGCTAAAGTTCTTTGCCTTTTGAGGGGCTCGTTCGGCTATTGCCCGGAGAAATAATGTCAGCTAAGTCGGGATATTCCGACTTTGGATTTTTGCGCGTAATACTCGCTTCGCTGGTCACTGCTTTTTCCTGGCAGTCTTAAAGAATCGTTTTCTATTTCAAAATTACTAATCACAATAGTACCAATACAATAAAAAATTCAGAATTTGTTTACTTGCAAGCACTTTATCAATTTGAAATAAAATTTAAAATACCTCAGGCAACGTGAATGAAATTGTAAATTAACTTAATTTTTCTTCAGAATCATGCCAACTTTTATTTTTTTCAGATTTCACATCGAAATAAGACAATTCATCAATCAGCCGAGAGCGAGCGATATTTCGATCACGCTTGAATATTCGCCAAAACCACATACACCCCGAATGCCTCGTGTTTTCAATATTCAACAAGAATACACTTGCAGAACACTGTGACAAAGGAGAATTTTAATAAACAATGAAAACAAAAGAACAACCTGTCAGCCGACAAAAAATCCAGCTCGCCCCAATCACCCTCTCTCGCAAAAGCTCACTCAAATTCCTACACCCCCACACCTCTGTGTCAAACCCCTCGCGCAAGAAGCACACACTAGCCCCTCTTTCGAAAAAAAAAACTCCGCTCGCGCTCTCGATTCTTGGGAAGCTCACGATATCTCCGCTCTAGCCCCGATAACGCGACACACCTCGACGGCCAAGTTTTATACAGCCTTTGAGCGGCCGGTTTATACGCGCGCGATTTCGCGCACCGGCGCAACTTTATGCTTTCCTGCGTGCGCGTGCGGCGAAACCTTCTCTCGCTTCCCCGAGAAAAAAAGATTATCGCGCTCGCGCGCGCGCGCGCGACCGTAAAAGCCCCGCGACCAGATTGAAGTTCGACGAGGAAGAAAAGTACCGATAGAGGCTGACTATTATACGTGAGAAGAGCCGGGAGACACACGCGTGGACGAAAAGGGCGCTGACAGCTTTACTCCTTCCATTAATCAAGCCGCGAAGCCTTGCTTTTTGTACACAGCCCTGGGGGAAAAGAGGGAGGGCCTAGCTCAATAGTCACGTTGTTCTCGGCCTCTTAGCGTTAATGCTTCGCTGCAACGCTGATGTTCTGCTGGTGGTGTAGCTACGGGACGCAGTGAAATACTTTTAACGCTGCGAGAGGAGAAAAAAGTTGAAGCTGCAGAGAGAGAGAGCGAATGTAATTAGTATGGCGTGAATGTAGATAGACACGCAAGCCGCTCTTCTTTTATGATTGTAATTTATTAAAATCACTTGAATAATTGGGATGGAATTAAGCGCGCATCCACGAATTTCAGCCGTGCGACATTTTTTTCCTTTCTAAAGAGTTAATCGAAGAGAAATCGATTAACGAATTTTCATTATGCGCGCTTGAAAATTTGATAAAGACTTTTAGCACTTTTGATGTTAATTTAGTTATCAAATATGTTAAATTATTGCTTAAATCTAATGAATGAGGGATAAATAATTTTAAATTTATTCCGCCTTTATTTATGAATCCAGCGGACGTTTCGCAAGCATGGAGTAAAGTATAATTACACTAGTTAGTTTGACGTGAAAAACCGTTAAAAAATAACGCTATGATTTAGAGCTCCTTGAAAAGATTTATAAAAATTACCCCGCTCCGCTGACTGGCACGAAAACGAGCCATCTGCTCGTTAATGGGTTAATGTTCCAGAATGAAAGACTATCTTTACATAAAATTTGCACATTAATCTCGAGCCGCTAACGATTTTGCGATTTTAAAAGCACGCGGTTAACGTTTTTCACGTAGCCCCAAATTTCACGATTAAAAAGGCCAAACCACATTTTTCCCCCCAGTCTCTTTCGCTCAATCATTCTTTGTCAATAATCCCAATGCCTGGCTCGCGCTAATTAAATTATGAACAAGCCGTGTTGTATCCAAGGAAAGTACAATTATCGTAGTTTCGCCCCGCGGTCCGGCTATTGTGCGCGTTTACATGGCGCCGAGAAAACAAAAAGACGAGTTAACATTTTTATTTCTCGGAGTGATTTATTATATGTACGAAGGATTAAAGGCCTCGGGATGAATGGAAAGTCGGCAAGCGTGCAGCAGACTTTTTTTTCTCTCTTCCTTCTCGGCGGGAAGTTGCTAATAGCGTTTAAGAAAAAGGAATAATTAAGAAGAGAAAATAATGAGATTGGAGTTCCGCGGAGGCCGCCTCGTAAAGTGCGCGAGCGGCCCAGAGAAAAGGGGGAAGAAAAAAAGGAAGAAGGGCAGTAGATGGGAAAGATGAAGAGCTGGCGGAGAGGATCTTTTAAAGAGCGGCGCCCCCAGAGTGCGGGTGTAAAATTCGTTTGGGCATGCTCCAATGTTCTCGTCAGTGAGGGGGAAAAAAAAATGTCAATTGCGCGCGAAAGAGAGGGAGGAAGGAAAAGAAATTCTGTTTGCCTTGACAAAGGCGAACGTTAACTTTTTAATTATTCGCGCGAGTTCAGAGAAGAGGAGAAGATAGGAGCCCTCGTCGTTGTCACCGTCGATGTAAACTATCCTGATTGCTCACTCCGAAAGTGCCGGAGTGTAAGCGCCCTGTATATAGACCTGACGGTTAATTGCAAAAGAAGACGGATACGATTAAGAATTAAGGCGGAGAGGATAGAAAAACGAGTTGTTAATTACGGGGGGTTGATTTAAGTTGTCATCCTTTGAACTCACAGCGCCGTTCTTTTCTTGCATATATTCTTTATTTTTTACTCTTAAAATTACATTTAAACAATACCCAATAAACAACAAATTTTTTGTCTTACAGTTCCCTTCACTTTTGATATTGTTCGTATAAAACGGAGAATCCAATAAAATATCCGTCAGTCGATAAAACTGTTTATTCAACTATTTCCTGTTTTCTCTAGATTTCAAGAAAAATCCTTCAAAGACAAATTGATGCATCGCAGAGGGAAGGCCCGCAGTGCATCTAGAAGCGAATCGTGCTCAGCCTGTGGCGCAAGCTAGAGGACTTTAGGATTGGCCCGATGAGGCTTATTCGCGCACGTGAGAGAGGACAAACTGTGTGGGTGATATCTGATCACAATAGAATCTTACAATAGTCACATCCACTTCAGAGCGGCACTCAAAGAAATTGGCTTGGCGGCCAGCTTCTTGACCCCCTCCTCAGGTCCCCCCCTCGAATTCGTGACTTTACTGAGATAGTTTGAAACTCCAGACCGCAGGTAGACCAGACCAATTACCTTCTCCCGGCATTCTCTCTTTTCGCGCGGCTTTCATTTTTAATATTTTTTATCGCGCGCTCTACATTACGAGGGCAAAATTGGATCCAGCGAAAATTTTTTCGAATTTTCGTCTCTGCGCAGCATCTGGGGAAAAAGAGCGCGCTTTGGATCTGCTTCTTTTTAACCCACCTGATGAAATTTCGGGATGAGAGAAGGATGACTCTTACTCCTGATTAAACAATTTTCTCAAGAGTTAGTAAAATATGTAATTAAAATATCTTAGAGAGTGCTTTCGCTTTTTATAAAAAGTACCTGAGTTCTTTTATGGGCTTTTCTTTTATGGACATATCATCATTAGCTTCAGTAGATAATGTTTTTTTTTAATGATAGAATAAACTTTTAAATTTCATGTCTATTGATTGTAGTCGTAAAAATTCGAAAATTCTCTCCAATAATACAAAAGCGCCATGATTTTGACTCTAACATCATATTACTTTCGTATTATATAAAACTGAACTATTTTAAGTGTAAATTTAGCTTACATTTAGAATTAAAGATCTTTAGCATCGTATTCTAATCACTTCTTTCAATCAATATAAACTTTCATAGTTTGTCAAGTGCCACTTCAGAATTCATCGGATTATTAAATATCCATTTAATAATCAATATCAATATTAGCTTTTAATTCAAGCGAAACTTTTAAATTGATAAAAAATTAGTTTTTGTTTTATTGATTATTTTTATAGAGAATCTATTAACTTTACTATTTTACATTTTTTTAAATTTATGTCTACAGTAATATTAATGTTATTAAAAATTTTTTTTTGCATATTCTAATAAGTAATATATTAACATTATTTAAAAGGAATTTGTTAAGGATATTTAATTTTATTTTTTTATTTATCGCGCTTTAATTGATAGTGGTTTTATACAACTTTTTATACGTACAGTACATTAATATTCTATTTTAAAGATTTATGTCTGGAATAATTCTGACTATGGAATAAGATGTATCCTGGTTTGTACTTAATTGTGCAATAATAAAGCAATCTGTAACGTGTATCTATATATTTATGGCTTTCCGAGATAACTGCTTATGGAGACACAATGTATGTGAGAAAACAATTACTTCGCCGTAACTAATAAACTATTTAATTTCATACAAAAGCAAAAATTGTCTTCCCTACTTTCCAACAATTTTATTCTGTAAAAAAAATAAGAAATTTAACTAAATATCGCAAAAACTTTGACTTGCAAAAAATCTAAATTAATTTGTATTGTTTTTCGCAGTTGATAACACTATTTAAAGATGTAAGGGCACAAGAAACGTGCAAAAATGACTCAATTTCTCTAGACACAGCGCCGTACATTAACTCGTACAGCCACACGTATAGCTGTATCAGAACTGGTATTCCCGGTTGGCGCCGTGGCGGCTGATAAATACTCGGTGATTTCCAGTCTGGCGCATATAGGCCGCGCCGGGCGCGAGGAAACGAAGGCATTCCAGGCGTAAAATGAAGAACGAGCTTCTCGGAGCTTCTGTTTGCTCAGCACCGCCACTGCCGAGGAAACCCGCTTGATGCTTATTCCTCTTCCGTTCCTTACGAATGCGCTGGGCGGCATTGTTCGAACTTAAGCGCGTATACACTTCTCCAGACACATACTCACGCACGCGCAGACACACATCCACATTCACATACGTCTGTATATAATGCACACATCGCGAATCAGGACTGGCGGAGCAGCCAAGCGCAAAATTGGATTTCCCGTTTGTGTGTGTGTGTGTGTGTGTGTACGGGAAGAGAAGCTTCAAACGGATCGCGCGCGTAGGCGGGCACCTCGCGTTATTCTCGGAAGATGAAAAAAGTGGGAGCGGAGATGCGACATTTTGAGACATATAGTAAATGAGAGTAACGAAGATAATCGAGGCAAACTGGCGGTTCCTCTGTATGGATTCGAATTGCGGTGTGATGTACTGGTGTAAAAGCGATTATCCCCTCTAAGAGAGAGCTGGTCCAGTTGCTGCTGACGTAAGGATCATGCGTTACGCGTGGCAAGCGTTACGGATATGCCATTTGAAAGGTACGACTATATTCTACTTAATACGATTTAATCTGCGTTGCAACGTTAAAAAAAATAGCTATATGTATTTGTATTGTACAATTTATTAGAATGATTTACTAGTTATTCGTTTAACCTATATAGGTAACTAAAATTGGTGTGGAAATATTTTAATGAAGCTAGTAATCGGGTGCTAATTAAATCACGCGGATATATATACGCCTACATATTATATCTACAGCTAGCCTACGCTAATTAGCTCTTTAAACTATAGTAGTTATTGCATTCGCGCGGAGCTCGGATGAATCGATTGGAGAATTCTTTCATCAACGATAGCCCCCATATGATCCATCGAATTACGCTTTGCTCCACTTTACTGCACGTTTCAGACTACATTCAATTTCATTCTAATGAGTAATGACATATATGCTTTATTTTCATATAGATGTTCAATCAACCATATATATTGAAAAAAAGAATGATGAACTATTATTTTCAGCAGTAGGAAATCGATACTTTTCTTTCGATTGTCAGATAAATCAATTATTTTGGAGTTATAAAAAATCAAGTTACACCGATGAAGAAAGGGATAGTTCAAAATAAATGTTACTAGATAACAATGAAACAAAATGCTATTGGCTGGCATCTAGCCAACGAAAATAATCGCAACTTCGATATACGAGGGCCAATGCAATTGATGCGTGCCAGGGTAATGCAGAGAAGTGGTCGTTCAACCGTCAATTTGATAGGGGATTGGTATATTTGTAAAGTAGAACAGAAAAATTTGCACAAAAAGCAGGAAGGAAGTAACATTGATCGAAGATGCGCGATAAATTATTTAACAAAACAAATAAATTTTTAAATACAATGTGCCAGAGAACACGGATAAAAGTTTGAATTTTTTAACAGCAAATATTTTAAAAGTTATCTTTTGATTTATTTATGAATAAATTCTTTGCAATCGATAACTTTCGACCTATCGATGGCATAGAAAAAATATTATACGCGATTAAAGCTTAATCAACACAGATATAAAGAAAAAACTTTACAGAGAAAACGAATTGTATGTACATACAAGTTAAAAGAAAGTCGAGCTCCGGCACACATGGTTTTAAAAAGGCCGCCCTAAAAGCTTTCAAAGACGAAAGATGGTAAATAGCAAGGGCATTCCGAAAAATGCGCTCACCCTGAACACGCAGAGTACTTCAAGTTTATCTTTATGTGCACTTCTTTTTTTCGAATTCCGCGCGTCTTTTGCATCTTTGTGTTGTAAAATATTGCGAGTGAAATATTGCAAAATATCAGGGTTATAGTTACGGATAAAAAAATATTTACTGTATTTTTAAATATAATTTATTCCGTTCATTTCAAAAGAGAGAGGTAGACTTGATTAATTATAAAAAATTTCTAAAATAAAATATAGTCTTAATCGATAAATATCTTTTTCACGCACGTGTTCATTTACAAGTTCTGAAATATATGCGTATTTAGTCTATCGATACAGCGCAAAATCATCGGATTGAAATGAACATTGCCACGGTTCGACTGATTGACTGGCGAAGCGCACCAGCGCGATTCCCAATATACGAGCTGGAATGAATGGATTTTTCAAGTTGAGAGAGCAGCATCGATTAATAAGGTCGTTCTACATGATCTAAATTAAGTAGATGCTTTAGATTTTGATGCTTTTCTACTAATAATATCAAATAACATTTTTTAGGGTTTATCAGGCATGTTGTATTGGAATTTGTACGAAGCACATGATATTTCAAGATTAGTTTTATTAATCTACTGTATTATTCTTTATAATTAGTTTGTCAAAGACATAATGTGAAGGGAACTCTGGGGCACATTTGTCTGTTTATTTTATGATTTTATTTATAAAACGAAAAAAGTTTTTTTTCATAATTTTTCTAATTACGCGAAGTAAATTTGTAGCATCTTTATGCACCATATCTACGTACATTTATAACATAAAAATTTAAGTCTTATAATATTTTTTTACAAGTAATGATATTTTAAAGTTGAGTCTAAGAACTTTCGATCTAAAGAAAAATTGAAAAGCTCATTTTCTGAAATTTTGAACGTTACTTAAAGTAATCAAATGATTTTGTCTCTTTTTTATGAGGTTTTAAAGTACTTTTTTGATATTTTTTTTTAATCTAATGTACCTTTTTGGCGAATGGAAGATCGAGAAACTAAAATGACACATAGCGCAAATCCACCGTATAAATATTGTCCAAATTGTCCAAATTTCAAAGGTACCCATGTTTCCCTATATTATTATTTCATTTTCAAGTTTTTAAGATTATAAGAATACGAAACTTTGTGTCATCATATTTTCTATTATGCATTGCTTATGAGTTATATATAATTACGGCCTTGGAAATTAAATTAAAACTTTTATGATACTAAAAACTTATAAAATACGTTATACTCCTCTCTATCTTTTTTAAATATTTCCATTTGCAAGCGTATTTTTAAACAAAATTAATGCCTATTTTTATCTATTATAGCAGACTTAATTTCTTTAATAATAAAGTTCATGCTTAATAAAAAATAAGATTACAATTAAGAAGTCTGCAGTTTCTTGTATAAGTAGATTTACGTAGAAATGGATCTTTGACCGCATTTTTTTTCTTGACTTTTGCCGTATTTAAACATGTCAATTAGTGATAAGTACACTTTACACAAACATTTCAGCTGGGAAAGTTGCACTCTTTGAAACTGTTCCGTATTAATGCTTCAGGGCTATTGTCTTTTAAAGAAACGGCTGAGCTGCTTACTATGAAGCACTTGGTAAAGTTCTCCAGATAGGCAAGGTACTTCGATCCATTTTGCATAAATTCCATTGATCTTAAAGAAAAATTTATTGTAACATAAATTTGTGTATCCAGAGTATTTAAAGCTTTTTTTGCTCCATCATATTATTTCCAATCCTATAGTTTGAGTGCAAAATTTTTACAAATTTTTTTGTTTAAGAAGACGATGTAAAATATTAAAAATCAGCAAATTAATGTGGATCGGAAGATAAAGCGTAAGTCACCACAGCCAGCTTAAAAGCGCGGGATACACGCGTCGCTAGATTAACCTGAAGAACCGGAATCTCTGCGGGAGATACTGCCTCTGCAGAGCCACAGGTATTATACAAAACAAGAGCAGGCATACAAAAGTAAATTTAGAAGTGAAAAATTTTGATATTTTTAATAAGAAAAAGTCATAAATAAATATAAATTATTAAAAAGTAAAAAATAAATTTGTCTAATTAGAAATAGTTAATCTTTATTAAATACAACATCGTTATTTTGCTATATACAGTTAATTTGAAACCAAAAGCACCCATGAGGACGTGTACACTATGACAGAGGACTCTTCGTGTCATTAAAGCTGCGTAACTAGTGAAGATTAACGAGCCTTCGGCAACTCAGCTAGCCAATCATTTTGCATATAACAGCTGCCTGCGCTTTTATTATAATAATTCTCTCTACCAAACTCAATATCTATTTTATCTCAAAAAGTATCAGAAAAAATAATCACCGGCATTTACCCTTTATAATATAGTAATACACGTTGATTTAATCCGACGCCTCATAAATAATATATAAAATAATTAATCTGTTTGTGACGTGTCAAAACTGTTTTGCGTTCACGAGTTAATATTAACGTTGATAAAGTTATTTCATAATTGTAACTTACGCAACATTACTAATTCGAGCTACCTATTGTTACGAAATTTAATTGCTCACTTCCCTAATTAGGAACTCATCGCGTTGTAGAGGAAAATAGCTTGGAATAAAATCATAATAGCCTCCTCTGGCCAATATTCCCTTTTGAAACGTCGGCAAAACGGCGAGATTTTTAATCTAAACCAGCGCGCGCGCGCGCGGCCCTGATTAATTAAAGAGACTCGGAAGTAAAAGAGAGTAACGGGCGGTAGTCGGTCTGGGAAAATAAAAATCATTTCTCAGTGGGCGGAAAAAGCGGAGTGGGCAAAGAAAGAAGCGAGACAAACAGAGCGTGCCAAAATGATTTTTGGAACATTGGCCGCTCGCGCGCTCGGCGGATCTGTATAGGTAGAGAGAGAAGCTGGATGAGAGGGCGAGATGTGCGCGGCCCCGCGGAAAATTTCTGGTTTTATGATCGGGCTCGAAAAATCGCGGTTATTGCTGACACCGCATGGCGGCGGGAGAGCCGAGTTGACGCGCATGGCTGCCTGCAAAAATAATGTGACACGGGCTCTGGTAACGTCAGCTGCCACGCGGCTCTCTATATTTCAGCCACCAGCGACTCTCTCTCTCTCGCTTGCGCTGGCTCGGCCATTCTGTTGTGCCGACAGAGACGGAAAAGCCAGGAGAGCGTGTCCAAGTAATAGCGTCCAGTCATATACGAGTCCCAGCGCCCACCCCACTTTTCGATATCAGCACTAAACTATTTTTGATGCTCTCTCTCTCTCTCGTCCGCGCGCGCGGCCAGCGAGCGGCCTTTACATTTTTAATGGAACGTGCCCGATGCATGGCTTCTCTTCTGACCCTCCTGCCGCTCTCTCATTCACTCTCGTCAAGGTCTAAGCCTTATTGCAAAGTCTAGTGCATTTGCATATGTGCGAGGGAGAAATAGTTGGAGCTACTGTTAAATTATTGCTTTTGAATAAATCGAGTGGCGAGAGTAGCTTTAGTGTGATTTTACTGGCTACATTTTATCAATATTAATTGTATTGCCGCGTGCGTTGAAACGATATTTTTTATCGAAAAATTTCGAAATATTTTTTTTACATTTTTATTTTGGCCCTGCTAGAATAAAGCTCGGTAATTAGATTTAGTTTTAGTATGAATTTTCAGCTTAAGTAACTATTATAACGAATTTTTATCGAATTAAAAATACTATAATTCGCTATTTCCCGTAATAATTATACATATAAGCGCCACTTTTGCTATGTAAAGTAATATCCAAGGAAAATTTAAACTTCCATTGTTTAGCCGAACAGTGCTGTAAAACGGCTATTATCCGATCCATCTGAGCTAGCCCAGCCACGTTGTTTGAGTTTGAATATAGCAGAGCGGGGATTATACGGCTGACACCGGTCGGATGAATGTTCGTCCATCAAAGTTCATTTAGGTAACGATCAAGATATCCAAAATTTACCTTGAGTAAGAGCAGCCTGCCTTGAAATATTGGAAAATTAAATCCATACAAACATTACCTTAATTCGACAAAGTCCATAATACAAAAATTAAGCGAATTTCAACCCCCATCGAAGCTTTACGTAGCCCAGCCAGTCTTTCCAAGTTGCCAGTACTTCCTGCCGCCTTCTACGTTACAGAGCCGCTATTTTAGAAGTTTGTCTTCTCTCCGGCCAATATAGAGGGCAAAATTTTGCGTACGCCTGCGCGCACACGACAGAGAGAGCGAGCGAGAGAGAGAGAGAGGGAGACAATTGTTTGAAAGGCTGATCTCGCTCGCATGTTCTGTGTTTTGCTCTCCGTGTCCCCGAAGAGCTCTAATGGGGTTCACCTTCGGCGCCTGCGGGCTCTCCTCGCGCGGCGTATGAGTTTCTCGTCTCCGAGAGAAGTCCGGGCGGCAAGTTCGCCGGGACCGTAGCCGAGCAGCGCGTCGGCTCTGCCTTTTCTCCGAGAGAGTAGTGAGAGCGAGTATATATAGCATGGTGTATATATACTGCACCGAGAGGGAGAGAGCTATAGGGGGGGTTAGGAGGCGGCGACGCTTGTATACGTCTGCTGAGGCGCTCCCCAGGGCCGGCGCCAGACACTTTCGAGATTACGTTCGACCTCTCGAGGTGGCCGGGCGCTCGCTCGCTCGCTCGCTGTACGTCGAATCGAGCGGAAATCCCGCAGAGATTCGATCTGCTACTTTATTTCTGCCGAATGCACAAACGTCGCTAGTCTCTCCGGCCGCGATGGGCACGTACACTTGTACCCTATGACTGTATATATAGCCACGCTGACGTTGGGAAACTCTATTTTTCCGGGGGACTCTCGGCACGTCCTTCTTAACTGGCTTCAGCCCCTTCTCCCGATCGCAGCCGCTCGCCGCTCGCTGCTATATAGCCCAGTCCCGCAGACTCCTCTTCCGGCTTCTTCTTCTTCTTCTTTTTCTCGCTCTTTCCTTCCTATATGTGTGCGTGTCTTGCTCTAGCGGCGAAATTCACTGGGATGGTTACTCGATTAAGCTCGTCCAATCGTGTAATGTGTAAAGGCGAAAACGGGATTACCAACTTTCGCCTTCCTCTTCCTCTGACTCTTTCCTTTTTATCGAGATTGTTGCGCGCGCGCGCGCCCACGGGGTCGTGATTTAGTTGGCCGCGCTCAAATATTGGGATTTCAAGTTTAGTAATTTTTTTTAAGCCGAGATGAATCCGAGAAAGTATTTTTAGATTGTTTGATTTTTTTTATGATATCAGTCGTTGTTAATTATGAAAACAAGATTTTTTAGCGTATGTTCATTAAATTAGACTAACAGGGTTTCAGTATTACCTTGCAACTAAATTTTACATCTACTTTATGTGCAAACATATAAAGAAAGGTTCTTTCAGGCTTAAATTAATTAAGAAAAAGGAGTCTGCGGTTAAATAAGTTACCTTGCATGTTGATTTTCAAGTCTAGAATTTTTTATAAAAGTAAACCAATTTTTTTTCTCCCGCGCAACCTTCAGTTACCTAATTCTTCAGCAAAGAAAAAATCTCATCTTGCGCATTAACTAAAACATTAGGATAATGTATTAAAATAAGAATATTTCTACTCGCGTTAATTCAACTTTATATTCCAACAACTAAAGAAATTAAAATTTTTTTTAAACGTATAATGCAATTCTTCTGCTTAGAGCGCGAAACATAATGTTAGCACATTCAGACGCGCCACATATATAATACTTGATTTACTCTCTCCGACGCAATAAATACAAGAGTGCACGTGGGATATTTCATTTCGTGCTTCCGCGTACTCTTCAAAACCTAGTCTTGCAAGTCGCGTTGCTACTCCGCTAGATGCTACTCAGAACTTATTGTATTCCCGGTATATTGTGGCCTTTTGTTGTATACTTGTTTCAAGTAAATTAACTAAATTTTAAGTTCGAAAAATATGAAATGGATATATTAAATTTATACCGTATCTAATTTCGAAATAATTTATAGTGTAAAAAGAAATATTCTATTATAACTATCTATTAAGAGATTCTTCATTTTTTGTGAAAAGTGTAACTATTTGTGAGACTAATCAAATATTGTCCATTATCCTCATTGGGCTTCCATCGTAAATAGTAAAATTACTGAATTTGTAACAGAGCAGCTTTCAATTTAGTACCTATTGTACGTCCGTCCACAAAATATCTCATTTTGGCAAAATTTTGTTTCTAATGGAAATTGAAAGCATTTTCTTGTTGAATAATAAGTTGTCAAAAAACGGCTTAAAAATGGAGTTCACTTTTTGAACAAATGAAATTATATTCGTACTCATTCCGAATATTTTTATCGTTTGATTTAGATTGTTAAATTCATAGCTATTTTCCAATTAGTACGTTAAGAAAAATGAAGACGGTGTAAAATTACGCTTGAAAACATAAAAAAATTTACTAATTATTAATATAATTGTAGCTTGTAGAAGCAACCAATTCTTCAAAATCTTTAATTTACTTACTATTTTTTAGTATATTATGAAATATATTTAGACAGTTAACACAGATTTTCAATCTGAAGTTCTGGAAGTTAGGAAGATTGTTAGTAATGCAAACAAATTAAATTACATAAAATCGGAGCAACGTTTCGTTGTTATCGTAAGGTTACAATTTTATCAATACTTTCAATTACGAAAATCTTTAAAAAACATATATTTTAGTGAATATTTTCATACAAAAATACTGACACTTATAATTAGAACACATCCGTAATATATTAATGCATTTTATATTTAGATTTTTTTGTTTCGTACTAAAAGTATAAAAGAAAGTAAATTAAACAATTATATGTCAATTAATAACGTAGAAACGAAAGGTATTTATATCAGCTTAATCTTATTTTCTGTGTTGATCGTTAATTTAAATTGATATATAAAATGCAACAATATCTTATGAATATATTCTGATTATAGCTGAGTATTTTTATATAACAAATAATCTAGGCCAAGAGTTGTGCCAATTTTATTCAAGTGAATTTGTCTGTATAATGAACTACTTTCCTATAATACCCATAATAGCAAGTAACATAGTATCTTTCTTTGAAGATCTGAAAATAAGCTGATTTTGTATTCCATTGATTGTTATGGCCATTTTGAAACACTACAATAATTATTATTTATTAGAATAAAACTAAACTTTGTTAAATGACAGAAATTACATCGCGTAGCTCCTTTTGTCGAGAGTTTAATTTTAGAAAGACCGTAAAATTTATATTCATAACTAAAACTTTGCTAAAACAATTAACGAAACTAAAAAATCTTAATATTTTTATAATAAAGTTATGCTACATCAACTTTCGCGAGGAGCCAAAAGAACAAGGTCTTGCAAGTAAATTGCAAGCTGCAAACTTTGAGGGTAAAAATTTAAAAATAATTAGAACCCCTCGACCATAAAATCAGCCTCTTCATCCGGGGCGAGATAAAAAGGCGCGCTGCTAACTAGATTCTTCTTCGAAAATTCTCGCGAACGCTCGGCTAACGATCGAATAATAACGCGCGCTCTAGTCGTCAACTCTCGCTTTGCGAGCAATCACCGATAGAACAATATCCAGCGGCGCGCGCGCGCGGGGGCGGAAACGGCGCGAACAAAAGGCTCCCGCTTTTCTGCGTAATAGCGTAGCCGTAGTCGTCGCCTTTCCTGCACTCCTGCGCTCAACTTGCTGTTGGAGACTCGCGCCAACTTGGCGGTTATTGCAACTACAGAGTTAACTCGGGCACGCGCGCTTTGCGCATCAGCGCCTCGCAAAACTTGCAAGCAGTTGGTCCTGCGACTCGGTTAAATGAACGGGGGGCTAAATCAACACGTAGATCGCTTGGAGCTGCCGACGCTGTGGCTGCCGCTCCTGCTGCGCTGGACTGCAAGCTGCGTAATCATTCTCGAAAACAACTACCATTATGGAGTCAATGAACACGCGTCTGTCCCTTGAGCTGGTCCTTTGAATCACTCCGTGATTGCATCAGCAACCCCCCCCCCCTCCTCTCTCTCTCTAACTCGCTCGTGTGCTGCACATGCTTACGTACTTCTTTGTTATATTTTCATTTTATTTATGAAGAAAGCAAAATATTATTTTTAAAGTAAATTAAATGAAAAAAGTTAATAAAAATCTTTATTAAATAAATAAAAAATATAATATTTAGTAAAAACTTATCAGATGAGTATTCTTACTTGTAATAATTTTGCTCAAGAGGAACAATGCAAATGTTTACATACTAACCTTAAGATTAAACTCGTTGATAAAATGTTATCTTGAGTTTTGCTTGAATTTAGCAGCAATGTAATGTGTTGAAAACTAAAATTAAACAATAGACTCCGTCAAATTATTTCTTGAATATGCAAATAAAAATGAAACTTTTATAAAGCACTACCTTTACAGTTATGTGACAATTGTATAAACAGAAATATTATCAAAAGAATAGACACAGAATTGCTAAGGATTTAAATTGGTATAGGATTTTGTAAAAAAAAATTCGAAAATTTTATATATTTATATATTCATTCATATTTACGTAATATGTGTATATAATATATATTATAATTACAACAAATTGTTATCTATATTTAATACAGTTTTTTTTAATATCGCGCATTCTACATCGTTTTCAAACTATAAATGAACTCATCGCATCTTGGCTTCCAACACTCAAATAATTTTTTTTTATTCATTGTACTTACAATATTTTCTACACTACCGTAACAAGAAACCGATTATGGAAGGTATGAGCTCGTAAAATAAACGAAGTTCATAAACGTCGCAAAAATTACATACATTTGTACATGGTATATAAAATGCATAAAAATAATTTTTATTTAAGCATGAGCACAACGCGCAAAACTTCTCGTTTTTCATTTTCAACTTTTCTGATTTTTCAGTATGTCTTTTCACCTTCATTCATCCCGTCAGTGAATCAATTTAACTAATCGCCGACGAAAATAAATCGTCACCTCTCATTTAGCTAATACTAAAATCTTTTTATACACAACGATTGGGACTAATTGAAGCTATGTCGTGGAACTTTTTTTTATACACGTGCTAATCGCACTATCAATCTCCGCAATTCTATCAAGTTCCAGTTGTCGTTCGTTTTTTTCTTTTTTAACGAAAATGATCGAACGCCGCCTTTTCTCTTTTTCAAAAACAATTGAACGGCTATACGTTTTTATATATTTTTTCTCCAAATTCATCACTCCGCTTTTCTCGGCAGTTACACAGCACGTTTAACATACTATTTTTTTTGTATTCCCTTTATAACTATTAAATACTTGCATAAGCGTTTTTCGAGTCCCGTATGACACTAAAGCCAGAGTACGTACGTGCGTGTCTCTTGCTTGTATACGTTAATATATTAATAAATTTTTCTACTTTACTCAATAGCTGTACTAGAGAGATTATTATGACTGTGCGCATGATAAATAGTAAGTCGTAGCCACTTGGATACCTACTTATTTGCAAACTCAAACTTACACATTGACAAATTAATTTGAACTTTACTTAAAAGAGTGTTTATTGATCACGTTTTATTAAAATAAACTCTAAAGTTTTCACCTACAATAATCAATACTATAAAGTAGTGTATTAATGTGCGTTGCTTTGATCTATCCAAACATATATTTCATTACATATCCCCAAGCATTATCAACTAAATATAGTACTTGACTCAACAACAACCTTCAAATATTGTGCAAAAAAGTATAAATAATTTTTCTTTTTTTACGAAGAAATAAAAGTCATTAATCGAACACACGTATTCCCTGCCACTTGATCCGAAAGAACAGAGGGTACTATTCGTGACGACAAGTATAACTATAAATTGAGAATGAAGACCGCGTATATGCACCCTATATCTTACAGTATTTACAAAAAGCCTCGATGAAAAGCTTGGAAAACAAAGTAGGGGAGAGAAGGTGGATATTTAAGCGATATGCTCGTGTCTTAAGACGAACGAGGCTTTCACGCTCATCCAGGCGCGGATCGATGAATCGTCGTCGTCGTTGTTGGCCGTTTGCGTGCGCGAGCGCTGTTTGAAAACTAGGAGCTCGATCGTTTATTGTGTAGGTATGCATGTACGTTGAAGGTTTCCAAGTGACTTCAGCCCGTTTATGCGCTCGTGTACGGCATGCACACTTGTTTCGATCACACAGATATATATGTACAGCGTTAATGTTACTTTTAGCTATGGATTCCTTTTCTTTACATTATACGTGTATGATTTATTATATATAGTTCTCGACGATTATGAGAAGAAAATTTTGGAAAAAAGCTTTATACTCTTTGCTTTAGGCGTGGAAAGCTTATTCAGACTTTGAGAAAATTAATGACTAGAATGATTTTATAAAATGGTAAAGTCAGTTGGAATTATAGTTTTAGAAAATTCGTTTAAAAGTCATGTTAGAAATAACTGTAAATGTGAAGACATCATTGCGTGATATACTTTACTTTTCACTTTTAATTTTCTATTTTCTCATGCAATTCGTTAGTCAACTCAAATATACATGGAAATGGCAAGTTCTGTAATTTTATATTATACGTTTCAGTTTAGAAAATGATTAATTGCGAGAGACTGTAACGTCAATAAATTAAAACACTGTTTACTGCATTTAGGCAGAATGACCCCATAATTCATGTACTTTTAGTTTTCATTGCACATAAATTTAACTAAGAGCATAAAAAAATGATATGTATTATTATAAAAAGACGTACATAAACATGGAACAATACCTCTCATACCTGCATAATAGAAAAATTTTACACGGAGAAAAAGTTGCATGAAGACAACTCGGTCGTAGATAAAAGTACGATGCTTTATCCAAAATTTATTTTCTCACTCGTTTGCTTCAACTGTGATTCGTTTCATTTTTCTTCTGAAATTCGTATTATTATTTATATAATACAAAGTAGCAAATTAATTTTGCTTAATTAATTCAACGGCGGTTTTCAAAAACTGTACCACCTTGTTGAATATTGAATTTCAGGATGAAAAACAAACAATGAAATTAAATTGTCTAAAAGACCTGATTTTAAAGTTCGTCGAATATAAGTGTTTAATCAGTAATAGAAAAGAGACTATGTCAGTATAAAAACGTTTTGGCTTTGTATTCAAAGAAATACGCGAATGTTTTTTATGCACTAATCTTCAGACGCTCATCTCACAACGCGCGTTATTATAAATCATTCAGGTTGACATAATTTACTAGCTTAACACATTTACAAGAAACATTTTGCTTACCGCAATTCTTTTTCAAACTTGGTGCGCCGTATTTCAAAACCACTGTCATAATAAAGAATCTCGAAATCTACAAATATAACGTTACGTGTTTCCCCTGTTTCCCACGAAACTGGCCCTTAATTAAAAAATTTTGATGTTCAACTATTCATTTTTGTTTTAAGGCAAAATTTTCTTGTACACGTGTTTGTTCTTATTTTGTGCCAGCGAAAAATACTCGAAGTAAAAATCTGAGGAAATAGGGCCTTGTCGTGGAAGTTGAATAATAAATACTTTTGGAAATCACCTTCATAGAATTTCCCCTAATATATATACAAGCAGATTAATTTTCTTGTGCGAGCTTGCCGAATCAAGCCTCGTTCAAATAATCCAAATCATAGCGACCTTTAATCCTGTGAGACAAACACCACGAGTTATCCAGACACACATAATCACTCATCGTCATTCGCATATATATCGTATATAGTATTTTTCGTCGATTACAGTTATATATATATCGTATATGTATAAGTACAGTCTCGGTACGAAAATAATTTCAATTGCGCGCGCCTATTATCAACACTCTCACGATTATACAGTTATACATATTTATATATATACGCACTCAAACAGCGGCCTCTCCTCCTTCTTTAAACCATATGTATATCGAGTACGCACCAGCGCGTGGCGGCATCGTTCATCAGTCGTCGTCGACCTCGCTATTGTCGCTCTCCGCGACTTGGCCTAAGATAGCATCAGCAGCGGTAACAGCAGCAGCGGCCTGGCTGAACGGAGGCGGCGATCACCTGCGGATCACCGGCATGAGTACGTGGGAGAGGAGCAGCAAGCAGAGCGAGAACGCGACCTCCGGCCTGCCAGACGTTGGCGCCAAGCTCAGCGCACCCGAGGAGGGTAGCTCCGACTCTTCGCTCGAGTCCTCGCCCGGCCTCGTCGACGGCATTCCGTGCTCCCGTTTGTAGTCTGTGAACAGAAGATACAGGAAAGTGCGATTTTTTAGATGTACCTTATGAAGGTAACTGTTGTGAGAAGTAGTCGTTTAAAATAAGAAAAGCAACGATTTTTTGTTTTACATTAATTTTGAAAATCATAATAAAAAATTACTCATATTAGGGCTACAATTTTTCAAAGACGTATAAAATCGTAAAACATTCCAACAATAATGAGTAGATTAGCTTTGCATTTGTTGCTTGGACATATATCTACCCATTAAGTATGCCCGGGGAATGTTCGCACGTGCACACTCGTTCGCACGTCTAGCTCATTCGTCCGCTTCTACAGTTGGGGAACAAAGGAGACGCCGAGCAAAACGCGCGCTGTTGGCTACTTGATGATTTCCTCTTACGTGAAAACACCCACCTCTATAGCCCCGAATTTAGAAAATTATTGCGAAACTAGTGTAGATTGCACCGTTGGTATCGCGAATCAGCGCGATTAAATTATATAAGTTTCAAAGCCCAATTTATTAGATCGTTTATAAGTAGGTATAAAAATAAAATACTGGATTTGTAGAATATATTTAGCTTCAACGACTTGCGTTTTTAGCATGTTCCAAATGACGGTACTTATACAAACAATTTTTTAACGGTTTCGATGTCAAAAAAATAAGCTGTATTTATACTTAAGGGAAATATGCGCCAATAAATCAAATTTAAGACCAATAATTATTATTAATAAAACCAAAATAATTTATTTTATAATTAGCAGGGGATCCACTAACTGCTGTTATTTTTAATTTATTTTTAAAATTTATACCGCTAAAATTTTTTATAACCAACCAATATTATAAATTCCAAAAGTTGTGCAAGAGTATTAATGCTTTTTCCTATTTTTATCCACGGGTAACGAGACAAAGTCAATTGAGACTATTCCAGTTTTTGCCATCTAAAAATTACGGTATTTTAATCCAGATTATTTTCTGCCTACTTACTTTTAACCTTATTTTATTTTAGCTTTTAGATTCTGATAAATAATTTATGTATCTCATTCTATTTTTAATCGTGGTTCAATATTGTTGTTTTTTTGCAATAATGTTTTAAAGGGGTTATTTGTAATAGTAAATAAAAAAGTTAAATAAAATATACAAAATGCAAAAAAAATAAACTACTTTTAACGAGGGTGAGATATTTAATGCGAATAAGAGCTTGTTTCTCATACGAAATATCGTATTTATTTTAAGTGAAAACGCGACAAGGCTTTTTTTGTGTGCAAAAGTTGGATAAGTGATTGTGTTTTTCGAATCATAAAACTAGTTAAACATTGTCTATTTCTTATAATACATGCAATTTTTGAGAAATATTATACTTTTTGCCTAACAAGCCGAAAGTACCACTTCTTTTCGTGTCGTCCGATCGCAAAGGTTGTAATTTTAACCTCGCCAAGCAAAAATATATTATAGTATGCACCCACCATGGAAAAAACAAAGAATGACTCAGATTGCATGTTTCACAATTTCCATGCGATCTGGGACATTCTTTACTTTTGATCCCTAGGTGCGTAATATACTTTTTTCAACATGTGCATTGAAAAAAGTTCCTTTTTCGTGTAAAAACCAATAGAAAATCAAGTGGAAAAGTTGTTTTTCTTTCGCTAATTAAATAGTTGAAATTTTCTAAATTAATATATTCAAAATATGAAAAATTTATCAAATATGAATACAAATTTCAAAAATTTTTAAAAATTTGTTGAATTTTTTAAATTTAGAAAAAAGTGATTCGTAAATTTTTATTAAAATAATATAAACTGTTAATTCCTTAATTGTACATTTATTTTCGTTATAAAAAGGCCTACGCACTCTTATTAAAATTTTTTTCCTATAGATGCTCTATCTATGCTATCCTATACATGATCTTGTTAAAATTTTTCTTTTTTAATGCATAATTTATATTAAAATATATTTACTGACCTGAATCCCGCCATTCTTCTACCTCATAGTCGTTTGGTCGATTATGAAGCTTTCGATTACCATTTTTGCCTATAAATAAATTAATGAAAATTTGAATTGGAATTGTTTTAAACTAACAATTTGTTTAAATAATGATAAGTGATGTTTCACATAATTACATAAATCATTTTTAATTACCATTTTTTCTTACTGTTACGTGATTCGAAGATTGAGTAGTTGTAGACGGTGCTGGAATTTCTATAACAAAATTAAATAAATAGATAGGATTTGACACACAATAAACTTCGTAACTTTTGACATGAGAGTGTCATGAAGCTCAAATAAAGTCACGGCATGTTTGTTCATAAGAAAAAGTGATCGAAAGTTTTTCTATAACCTTACCCTAACAAGAATTCAAAAGTTCAAATTAACATTTGATAGGACTATGACAAAGTATGCATAATATTACTAGAAATTATACGTTAAAAATGTTATTGATTTCAATAAAATAATTTAATAACAAAGTAAAATTTTGTATATAGATAATAAACTACACAATGCATTAGCCCAAAGTAATCCTTCAGGAATGATATTGGCTACCTTGTTCATGTTCATGCTTTTTCTTAGAATGCATGAAGACATAAAAATATGGATTCGCATTTAACACAATATAAGCAAAAAAAAAAATAAATAAATAAATAAATAAAAAAAATATAAAAACTGAAAGTTTATAAGCAGTCTAAAATGATCTCAGGTTACAGTTCGTTTAAAATAAATTGATTTTTTAAATTACTTTAAAAAAATAAAAATGATAAGTCAAATTTATCTTGTTTTCACTCAGCATTTTAAAAATTATTATGTTTTCAAAGAACAAAAAAGAGAACATTATATTTAAAATAGATTATAAGATGCGTTCATAGTATTATCATGTAATTTACCTTCCAGCTTGATGACACCATCGGTACCACCTAAGGAATTCTGCGCCACACACTTATATGAACCAAAATCTTTAGGACCAAGGTTTCTAATTTTCAGCTTCATGTATTGGTTGTATCCATTCTTAGTGATTACTGCCTCGTACTTGTCGCCTATAACCGAACGGTAATTGCCTGGGCAAGTAAGATCGAGTCCTTAACTGTTACGACTAAGATATATGATAAACACTGATATTATAACTAGACACCAACAAAGTGTTTGTACGATCTTTGAAAAAAAAATTCTTTAAGTTAATCAATCATCAGAAACGCATAAAATCCCATTAATTCTATCGGATTTAATATGTGTATTTGCTCCATTTTACTTATAGACTTATGAGTTTCATGGGTTTCTATGGGTTCTTTGTTGATACTGAATCTTACACAAATATATTTTACAATTTGTCTACCAATTAGATTTTAGCTAAATTCGATATTCAGCATATCCGAAAAAGGTTTGAATTTACCAGAGACTATCATGTCGCCGTGCTCGGTGGTCCAGTAATTTATTGAGTCTGGATAAGCCTCCGTATGACACTCCAAGGTCACATCCTGCCCAACATAAGCTCCCTCTAATTGATTTGGTATTGATAACATTGGTGGAACTATAAAAAAAAATGCAAATAAAATAAACGGATATAATGTTGAAAATCAAACTATTTTAATTTAAAATTTTTTACTTTAATGGAATATCATTTATTTTAAATTGTAGCTTATCTGTTTTAATAATTTAATTTTTGTTTCCACACTAAGAAAACTTTAAAACGGCAAGAAAATTGTTTTATTATTAATACGTTCGGATTATCTTTAAAGTATTCTGATTCAAACAACTTTGTTACAAGAAAAAACAGATACCTATGTGTATGCGTTTAAAATATTAAAATGTAAAAATGTTCTAATTGAAATCATTTTAGAGAAGAAAGTTTTTTTTAAATATTATATAAGGAATTTACAATTATTATGGATTGAAAACATTTTCAGACCTTTACGCGAACTAAATTATTCTTACTATGGGTCGTTTATTGCGAAAAAATAACTTTAATTATTGAAACTTCACTGAACCTATAACAATTTGTGGTTTGAAAATATGTTCCAGATATGAAAAAAATGGAAAAATTGATCCAACTTAAGTAGACATGAACAATGATTCATCAAACGTCATTTGTATGCATAAGTCGATATGTAATTCAACAAATTCATGTGCGCCTGCAGTCAATTGTAGTAGGCCGCGAGCGGAGAATCATAGAGAATACGTTAGCTGCATAGATAATTAACCAAATGAAAGCTTCCGTTGAACTCAGCAGAAATTAGAGTAACGCATTTTCCACCCACGTTTGTATATAAATGACGGCTTCAATGGATTTGATATCGGCTCAACAAGCAAAATGATTATATATGCAGGATAATTATCAATTTATGGTGTTTACAGATACATCGAAATTTAAAATAACGATTACGATCTTTGGGCTGGATAATCGCTCGATACAAAACTACTGCTTTTGCTGTTGCTCACAAACAGCGTTCTATAAAAATTTCTAAAAATATTCTAATTTTGTAGATAATAATCGCTTATATATTTAGAATCCGCGCACAATAATTATGACGTTAAACGAAAAGCCATAAATTTCCTCTAAAAATTGACTTTTCGTGACTTTATTGTGGACGACAGTAATCTGCATAATATTCATTAAAAAAAATTCCTCAACTTGGATCTATAAAACTGCAACCGAGTGAGAAAAAATTGGAAAACCTTTATGTGACCATAAAAGTGCCAGTGGGATTTAAAGGGCGGAGAAGAAAGATCTTAGACTCTTCAGCGAATCTCAGCGCTGAATGTGACGTAAATCGCATGAGAGCTTAATTTCGAGGGGATCATTCGATTTTAACGAGTAACAAAAGGGAGACGCCGGCATCCGTGAGAGGGCGTTAAGCGGGAGGAAGGAAGCCAGGAAGGAAGGAAGGAAGGAACGTCGGAAATTGACTAATGTCCCGGAAAAGACATGGAGAAGACGTTTGCCGGCTTGCAATCGGGAGTTTTGAGCGCGTATATGGATGAACGCGCAAAGGGTCAAACGGAGCACCGCGCGTCGAGGCATATGTAGGTCAAGTAGCTAGCCGTAAATCGGCCGTTTAATGAAACGTTGCATTCTACGAAAGAGAGTGAGAGAGAAAGAGGAAGAGAAAAATATACATAGAATCTTGCATGTACGAACTACAATTCGTTATTTGCATGAAATCCACTGAATCCTCTTTATTTTCTCATCTCTGCCATTCACCTTTGCATTTCTAGGAAGCTTTGGAGCCGATCTCTAGTGTACTTGCATAAACTGCATTGCGCATGTCCAGAATATTAGACCTTTCCATTTTATAATCATTCCTAGCTCATACACCCTGCGGGGATAGCCGGAAAGAGCTAATAGTATACTAAAATAATTTCACTTTGCGAAAAAGCCGCTATCTCTGCTCGGTGTATTTGCTTTGATTGAGTCGTCGCAAGAATGAGGGAATTAAAACACTTTGTTTTATGTTTCAGCGCTAAAATTTTCGCAACTTTTTTACTTTTAGTTATATATCAACTATTTTTAGATTAATTTATGATGAATGACTAGTAAATCAGCCTATTCAAAAGAATTATAAATCGAAAATTCTTCATTAAATTATTTCAATTTGCCATATTAATCACTATTAATTACATTATTAGAGATAATGAATCGTGTTTTTAATCATCAGATCATTAAGTTAATGCAAATTAATTTTATTGGTAAAGCATGTTTTTGGTAATTTTATTGGTAAAACGTAAATTGTAGAAATTATTTTATTCTTTTATTTGAGTGTTCAATTATTTATATGCTTATATTTAACATATGATTTTCTATTTAATTATACTTAAATATGAATAGTTCTTATCAAAAGAAATATTATTTGTCAGGACAGTAGAGTAGATTAAACTAATTTGTTTTCTAGACACAATAATTTTAAATTAAATGAATTTTGATCTGCAATATTGCATTAAATGATATTGTAAATACAAAATTTAATTAATTATCACTCAAATAAAAAGTTATTTTATTTTGAACTGGACAAATTATTGGTACTGGAAATTCTACAAAATCTGTATTATAAAAATATTAGCCTTTCCTTTCTCAATTAACTTAAAAAAGGCTAGATATGTATGCAAGAAATTTTATACTCACATTGCACTTTCAAAAGAACTCTCGTGCTGACCCTCGGCGGGACTCCATTAGCAGCAATGCACAAATACGCACCCATGTGCAAACGACTAATTTTCGTGATGTGCAGTACTTCGCCGTTGACGACGTTAACTGTAAAAGAAAAAATTTACAATTAATCATAATGCATAATCATAATAAGTATACGACGTGAATAATTTCAGATATTTTGTTTTTTAATGAACTTAGCGACGGACGTTTTTTGCACCAATAGAAATGTATTTTGTTATTATCTGAGATTTTATTTAATTTGATTTATCGTTGAAACTTAAAAATTATATTTATTCCAATTATACTAAGAGAAATTGCTTATAATTGAACTATTTTCGTGTAATAAAGAAAAATTTAGTAACTTATACTAAAAAAAGAATTTCTTTAATAATATCACAGATATTATATTTTAGATTTCAGAGTCCAGTTCGAATTTGAAACTTTTATAGTGGTTCTTGATCATTTTGAATATTTTTGACATTTTGACTAAGTGTTGTTATATAAGATGCCAATGTTTAGGGGACATTACCGTCCTCTTTATCAGGACGAACCTGATTCTGGTGGTTCAGATTCTACTATCACCATTTCACCATAAATGTAATGTCCGTGATTGTTGGATGTGTTTGACTAATCAAAGGCAAGTTATGTTAGTTGATTTGTGAGGCCGACAAGAGAGATTGCTATAGTAGATTTATGTTGCAACCGTTGTCTACGTGTAGGTTTTTTGAATAGTTTAGTAATTTCTATCACTTCTTGATAATTTCTTAAAAAGTGTGCATCTGTTTTGGTAAGAACCTTGAAGTTGTTAAAATTTATGTTGTATGTAGTTTCGATCAGATGTTCAGCTGATTATGTTAAATATCCTAATTTAACTTTGCTTCTGTGTTCTTTGGTTGACCAATCTTCCAATTTCTCCTATATAGACTTTGCCGTAGAAACAGGAAATTTGATAGATGCTAGATAAGCATATTAAAGGTCTTTTGTGTTCAAAATTTTGGAGTATTTGGTCTATTTTCATTGGCACTCTCTCTTCTACTACCGCGTAGGCAAAGCCACAAGCAGAGCCTTAAATGCTATTAATGAAACAGAAAAGTTCGCAACTGTATTTCCTATAGTTTGTTTATAGAATTGATTGTTAAATGTAAGTCTAGTTTAAATGAAAGACTTGTGATAATATTTTATTAGTATATTAACAGTCTCTGATTAATCAAATATATACACCAATCACAGACGTCAACTAATCAGCTTTCAATCAAGAAACTTTAACTTCTATCAGATTTAGGCTTATTTTGAAGTGTACTGTATAAGTATTACGGAACTTCGTCATCTTAAATGGCAACATATTTTGATCGAAAGAATCATTTTGCAACGTTCTATCGAAATTCGTTACTCAGATACGAACACTCTCCTCGATGATCTTTGCACTGCATTACTAACTTAAAAACTTAATCAGTTCAACTAACAAGGAGAGATTCTAATTTGCGGATCATGGATTTTTATAGAGCTTTAGAAGATAAAAATGGTACAACTGGCAGAGGAAATTAAATATTATTAAAAGATAAGGAATTACTTTAAGAACGTTATGATGAAAGATATAAACAGTAAAGATATTATAAAATTTTAAAAACAAAAATTCAAAAAATTCTTTTTATTCTAACATAAACTTAAATATCTTTAGTTACTTTTTTAAATATTATATTTTTTAAAATAAAAAGAGAAAAATAAAAACTGAAAGCAATCATCTGAAAAAATGAGGATTTGCTCGAAGCGAAACTTGTCGAAAAATGTTAAAAAAAAATCGTAAATGAAACGCGTACATATGCGTACGCTTGGGGGTTGATGCAAGAGCAATTTTATAATCATCAACTGGCTTTACGATTAATTTACAGTAGAACGAGCGACCCAGCAGCTGAAAATAACCTGATAGAAGCGTACGTATACGCATCACAACGCATTGAACACATTTAATCCAACTCTATATCCCCATAATTAATTTGGAATATGGATATTTTTATGCGATCTGTAATAGAATTGACAAGAGTGTCACGATGTGGGAAAATGATTTGCTTCACACATGCAAAGTAATTGCTGTTAAAGTAAATACATTGAAAAATAAATGTAAATTGAGAAAAATATTCATAAAGACGCAATCATAATTCTCGTAATATCAAAGCAAATAATGTTAAAAATGATTATCAATACGAACTATAATACAGAGCAAACAAATCGCAAGGTAATGTTATTGTTTAAAAGAATGAGTATAATATAGAGTTGCTGATAATAGAATCGATAATTTCAGAAATAATTATGTAATTATAATATGCATTCAATTAGCAGTATCAGAAAATTATTGAAACAAAAGTAGAATTAAATTTAACGAAAAATAAATTCTCTGCAAGCAAAAAAAAATTAAATCTCTACTATATAAAAATTTTCTATAAAACATAATGAATATACTGATAGAGTTTTAGAGTTGATGACAGAAATACCTTCAGTACTTTTCATGTACAAATACGGGTTGCAGTCTCTAAGCCCATATAGAAGCTCCAAGAGACAGAAAACGCAGGTAGGAAGCAAGCAAGCAAGCAGTAGTAATACGTGCTGTAGCAAAAGCACGAGTCTTACCTTAGATGTACGCAATACATGCGCGACTGAGCTGCTTGCGTTACATACAAACTCAGACGCAGCGACAATATGTCAAGGGAAGATTTAAGTAAGAAAGAGAAAAACAGAACTTGGATAGTAAAAGTAATATTTAAAAATATAATAAAAAAGCAAGTTTTGGCCCATAAACTGAAGGCGAAAATAAAGTAATTAGTGAAATCGAGCTAAAAAATAATGGAAGGAACAGCTACACGGCAGCGAGAAAGATGAGTCAAGTCGATAAAAAGCTAGCTTGTAAAATGACATTGAGAATTCTAGTGCGAAAACTAGAGATGACTAGGAAAAAAAGTAAAAACGGAAGTAATAAATGGTCACGCTATTAACGAAAAAATGAAATTCAAGTTTTCAGGAAATACAAGGGCAAACGAGTTTGCAATTTAGCTCTGTGAATTATCGCACGTAGCAACGCGAAACACTCATTTATAGCAGGCCTATTACACGCAATTCATGTAAATACAATACAAGAAGCGGGTTCAAATATCGGTTTAATTATAGAACTTTTCTATAATTAAGCTTCTATAGAAATATTGCATCATATTTTTATTCTTTAGTCGGAGGACACTTATTCACAAAAAAAATAAGGTAATACTTGAAAGTTTTATTTAACAAGACTAATCGTCGCTTTTTGTTACCTTGCTCGTACCATTGCCGGGTTTTTATAAATTCTTAAAAAAGACATTGTTTCTTGCTATTTGTTCGTTGTAAACGTAAAGTATTACCTTTTACAGTACAGTCGTTGGCCGTAAAACGATACTAGAGAGGTCGTTGCCTTCCAAACGGGAAATATCGGTAATTTCAGACAGTAGGATACACAAAGAGGATGCAAAGGCAAGCCAGAAGGACCCTTGTCCTATCTATTTATTGGATACAGAATACGACGTTGAAGACGACGGAGATATTTCATTATTTTTATACAATAGTCCCTCCTTTTACTCGAAAAGTGAAGAAACGTAATTATTGATTCAAGGAATTAATAACGTTTACGAGTCGTGTTTCATGTAAATGTAGAGAAAATATCATCAAAATGAGACGAATAAATCTTGAAAATGTCTTCTAATCTCTATTACTATTACTACTCTCAATTATTTTCTTTAGTAGAATATTTTATGTTACTATTTCTTTAAGTAATAACAAGTTGGAAATTGCAAAATTTTTCTTAATTTTTATTCTCGATTTGATCCAATATTTTTACGCGAGTTTATATCATATTTTGAAGCGCTTTAATTTGATAAAACCCCTGATAAACGTCCCTTTGATAAATATTCAATATTTCTTTATAAAATATATGGGCAGCTCCACACTGACGTAAATGCGGCATATATAAACTTTTAATCAATTGAAAATTTTATGTTTTGTGTGTACGTTTCTCTTTATAAAAAAGTAATAAATTTTTTCTGTAATTGTTAGTGTCTTGTAATTTTTCTCTAGCCAAATTTAGCAACGACCGTGCAGCAGCTATATGTTAGCGACTATATCTAGTTACATATACAAAAATATCCTTACGCTCCTATTAGGACGTTTTCATCCGTAGTGAAGAAAATATTTAAAAGTTTTAATATTACATAAATAATAAATGACTTCATCTTAGTGGAAAATACAATTTTACCGAAGCCTAATTTGATCCGGCAAAAGCAAAAACAAAAACGAAAGCCCCTTTGCGTTAGGTAAACAGGTTTCTACGAAACAGAATTACCTCTCTAGCTGGCGCGTCTCTGCGAAAAAATTTCGTTGGTAAACGCGACACGCAATAAGCCCGGTACGGGATAACGCATATGGCTTTCGGCTGAGAAAAGCATCGCGCGGAAGGAAGAGAAGAGTCTTTGGCCGTCGTCTTTCCCTTGGTTTCGTGTAAAGCCTCTCTCCGGTCTTGCGCGCGTTGGCTCGCGACATTCGATAAAACGCCTCAAGACTGCACTTTTCCGGGAAAACCAGTTTAACGGCTCTCACTATAAAAGTAAAAGCATTCTGAATCGTAAGGAACTACACTCTCGACCTTACTTGTTCGAATACCCTGAAAGCATTTTTATTGTCATTCAAAGATATAAATTTAAAAGACAGCTATTTATCATCAAACAGTAACACAAGAAATAAAAACATCATTATACCAAAAATGTTCAAAAGA
>UELX01002490.1:0-30713 GCA_900480035.1 Eupelmus urozonus | reverse complement strand
CGGGATCGAACTGGCGACCTTCTGCGTGTAAAGCAGACGTGATAACCGCTACACCACGGAACCACTTGATATATATATTGAATTTTGTTCACTACAACAGCATTCAAAAACGCATAAGCATTTAAAAATTAATGCTTAATACGCAAATTATGTGTAAGTATTCTACAAATTTTCTGTGTAATTAAAACACAAAATTTGTTTCTAATTAACACTCATTTTGTATTAATTGTATGTAATTAAATTTTATTACATAGTAAACTAAACTAAACAAAATTTGTGTAAAATTATTTAAAAAATACATTTATTGTCTAAAATATGCTAGTGTACAATATTTGTGTATTTAATTTTTCTCGATCAAATTTAAACACAAAATGTGTTAAATTTGATCCGAATTTTATATGTGCACAGTGATGTTATTTGATTAAAAATATAAAATTTTCTTTTACAGTCAAATTTTAGTTATAGTTTACTACAAAGTCCAATTCTCGAGTGTCAATGTAATTTTTGGAATCAATATTTAAAAAAAAAAAATTATTTTATGTTAATTTCTTATAATCCATAATTCAAAGTATATATACCATTTAGTGTAGTTGAAGATGTATTTTTACTAATATTACATAATTATTCTGAGCTGTTCAACTATAAATAAATAAGAATACAAGTTATTTCCGCGTATATATAAACATATTATCATTTACATCTTTATATACACTTAAAAAAAAAATCATTAAATATAATGCGTTCATTATTTTCGAGTCATTATTCAAATATAATAATAAACATGAAATTTACGTTTAAATTATATCTATATATGTTACGGCATGCATTTAAATTCATACATTTTAAAGTTACCTATTACTATTATCCAACTTACATATTTTCTATATCTGTAAAATTACCTTGCCGTTTTCTTACAGAAATATATATAATTTGCAAACTTAAAAATATCATGCCTCTGTACTTAAAATGTTGTAATAGTACAATAATAAGCCTTCTCAACAAATTCATAAAACTTTTGATAATCTAATCCCGCATAAAAATATGTAACGTAAATCTTTTTCTACAGCAACAATATTAAAGAAACTCTATTGTTAATCCCACTATCATAATTCATTCTCTCCACTATAACAATGGCCATTCGACGTCAAAAGTTCATTCGCATTTGAAGTAGCCGCGCGCATTAGCGAATAATAGAATTGGCTCGATCAGCCGTTAAACAATTACTTTAATTACAACGAACCTCCCCCCACTAACTCCGCACTAAGCGAGACGCCAGCAATTTTCCCCCTATATTAAGTTTCACATCCACCACAAACCTTCTCCATACATATCAGACCTAAGCTCATGCATAACCCGCTGCACTTGTTCCTTGGCGAGAAAAATGATTACGTATCATGCTCGGCGATGCATATAGAGCGTCGCGGGGGACCAGCTGTAACCGTACTCGCGTCACGCGATACACCCCAGCCTTTTTCCCATTGTCCGATATCCAAATAAGGTTCCTGGATTCGGCTAGCACGTATATTTGCAGGCAGAGACAGAGCCGCGATCGGAACTGTACGAAAGTCGAGAGCAAAAGCCGCATAGTTGCGCAACGGGCACGTGGCGGATCTTTTTCGCGCGCCGGGATTTTTGTAATCCGACGCCGCGCGGCTTTGAATTCTTATGCGCATGGGTTTCCGTGCGCGGTGTAGTTTGGCCGCAAGGCACCACGATTCTATCGGCGAGTATCGGCCGGAATAGAGCCGAGTTTCAATGACAAGTAACTCGAAGCTGCTTTTACGATTTCGAGCTTTCAAATGGCTTTTTATATGCTTGAGACAGGCGCTAGGGGATTGGTGAGGAGATCGTTAAGCCCGGCTGATTGGCTCCGTTGGCTGCGTGCTTCGGAATTACGTTTCTTGTATAGGTAATTAACGGGTGATTTGGGTGCGCACTTTTTTTTTTGATTTTTTAGAAAGTATTTTTCCGGTTTTTATTCAATTTGTATAATTAAATGTATTTACATATAGTATGTGTACGATTTATATAAGTAAAATTTAAAAAATGCTGAATCTTTTTTTAATAGTTAGTTTTTTTATTTGCTTCAATTTTTATTTTGACTTATGCTTACTTCTCGCAAATATACTGCAATTAATAATACTAAATACTTGATACAGATTTTTAAAGAAACATTTAATCTCTTAATTTGGATCAAAGTAAAATAAAAATCTATTTTTAATAAATTTCTAACTGTTTCTTATATAAGCATAATTATACTTCTGGATAAGATAAACTTATTAATATTATTTTATTATTTTACTTTAGTAAGAATTAGGAACTTTATCAAGTTACATAAAGGAATGTATGTGTGCGTATAGTATTACAAGTATATCAAATTATCTCATTGTTAGCAGATATCTAAAATTTTTTGATAATATAATAACTGTCGGTTGTAAAAATACAAAATGGATATAATTAATTTGACACTTTATTTAGAAGAATTTCTTAATTATAAATTGTTTCAACAAGGTAACTTTATTTAATCCTATTTTATAACTATTTAAATTTCTAATCAGTGAGTCTGACGCTGCAAATCAACAATATGTCAGAGCTATATGAATTTGCACATAATACGAACGCAAAGAATAAGAAATTTATTTATCTGATTCTTTACTTTTCTCCGTAATTGACTGACACACTTCTATAATGATTGTGTAGCATTTTTGATAAATATAAGGCATATTATAATAATTGACTTATTATAGTATATTCATTGAGCACCTAAATTTGTTCACAAAAGTTCAATATAAAACTGTTAATTGCTAAAACTTTTTTTACGTATTCATACTCGCAGTGCACTTCACCAACAATCACAGCAACCTCTAATCCCTATTTCACAATAAACCGTAACTTCCACCTTCTCCTCAAAACAATGAACCAACAAAAGCCCCACTCTCACCTATCGAAAAACCCGTCCGCCAAATCTCAAGCGCAGCTTTATCGAAAACTCGAGAAAAAGCTACACATCGACAAAGCCGTAAAAGCCAACGGGTTCACGTCAGGCTCGCTTTCCTTACCAGCTCTCCACGTGTGTGTTCGCGGCGGGCTTGTCTCTAGTTCTCGAAACCAAGAGCATCAATTATGCGCGCTGCACGGGACTTGCACACACCAACTCACACACACACACACACACACAGAGAGCTATCTAGGCTTCGCGATCGATTCGCGCGCCGCGCTCTAATCTCGGCCGGCGTACAACGTAATGAGCTGAGTAATCGGGCCCGCGGAATCGAACAGGTTTTTCGCCAAGCGCGCAGCGGCCTGACACCAGCGGCGATTGTTCGCGTGTGGCTTTCTATATGTATATACGCGCTAAGAGCTCCCGATTCATAAAAGTATATACGCCGAGTGCTTGTAATTGTGGCACGCGAGACCGATCGTCTCGCTCTCGATTTTCCCCCGTCATTATGCGCACTCGTGCATTTTTTCTGTACTGCTGCTCTGTGAGCTGATTTTTCGCGTGATCGGGCCTACAGTTTGAATAAAGGCAAATTATTGAGTCTGTAGGCAAAGTAACAGCTTTTTCGGGAGGCTGGCCGTGCGTTTTAGAGGTAACGTTACGAAAAGACTGGTTTAGAGACGTGATTCTGTAACGCGTAACGACGCATTCTAGTCGTGCCGCTGGAAGGAGATCATTAAGCTATTATTATGGATTCATTATTTTACATGCTCGCGAGAAGGAAAATCGTTGTATGGTTGAAAGAGTAATTCTCGCGCGCAAAAATGCGCAGTTTGGTAACGATTTTTCTTAAACAAAAACATTCGTTATTTATGACTAAAATGGATTTTCACTTTGGAAGCACGAAATACTGATTATCATAAAAAATGTATTTATACAAAGAAAAGTTATAAAAAATTAATGAGATAGCGAAATTTACTGGAGGCATATCTTAGAAATCGAAAATAGTGAAGTAAACGATACAGCGTGTAGCAATTGCCATTATTTCGCGAATAAAGAGTTCGTCATCGCCTATCCTTTGTTGGCAAATCTCTACATCGCTAACTGCAAAGATAGTCCTTATGGAAACAAACCTGATCGTTAGCGATCTTGAAATCCTGGGACGTTATGAAAAATTTAGATTTTAAACGGAAGTGTATGTAAATTAAAGTAAAGTGAAATGAAATATTAAATGAACTAATGATATTCAAAATATTGCATTAATCGTCATGTTCTTATGTAATTGTAATAATAACTAGAAAATTATTATTAAATCAAATTTCAAGAAATAATTGTACTACTATCTTATTTTGAGAATCATCATTTTTAAAACGTGTTAACTGAAAAGACTTAATTACTAATTTCTTAAGAACACGTTTAAAGCGATTTGTTAAGACTTGCATATTGGGTTTCGCAAACCCTTGATTTTCCGTAACATTTAAACCTCTGAGACTATAATCATAACTATAACGATAATGCTATAGTTATAACTGAGTATGGGGAGAGAATAGCAGAACAAGTTTGGTACATGGGTAACTTTATATATTTACTGTGAATACAAGTGTTATTATTTTTTAGCACTTTTTATCGTTTATTGTTTTTACTAATTGTTATTAATACACACATCGATACATGGCCATTACTTTTCTTAAATTTTTCTCATTGCGCTTTTTTTTCTACTACTTTTTATTTAAGCAGTAGGTGTAAATGAAATGTAAATATATGCTTCAGTTTGAATTCTTACACGAATGTTTTCAATTATTATTAATTCACGTATCAACGTAAGGAGTATAATTCATATATTACAAAAACGGAAGGTATTTATAACAGTAATGCAATCATTGCAAACTATTATAATAATTCGCAAGCGTCACAGTAACTTTTCAATCGGCATACCTAGCGTTAAGCAATGATCAATCTATAAAACTTTTTGTAATACAGTAATTATTTTTTTAAATTGTTGTTAAATTTCAAAGGAAGAAAAAAGAATAAAACTTTAAAACTACTATATTGTGTAAGTTTTATGTAAGAAATATATATAATTTATTATTGCAAATTGCGATTATAGTAGAAACTGCACTGCGTAATCTTTACTTCCGGCGTTGTTTGTTAATTTTATTTAGGGGAAATTATTTTATCTAAAATAATACCTTCAATTAGTTTATATATTCCATAAATTTAAATAACTTTCATTTTAGTAATTCTAAGAAATAAATACATACTGAATTTATATTTTTATGAACACTGCACTAAACGTAATACCAAAAAATAAGAGCTTCAAAAATAAATAAGTCTTATTTCGCATATAATAAAAAATGATGAAGCCTTTTTTGGAATAAGTAAGAGATTAAAGTTTCACCAATTTATGAGAAAATTATTAGCAGTACGCCGTTGAAATTATTATAAATGGCTTCTTATGATTGAAAAATTTTCATTATATTACAATATTTTTGCATTCTTTTTCAAAGCAAGTTCGTAGAGTTTTTAAGGTATTCTTTACAAAATATAACAATGTGAATCTTTAAATGGACAACTTAATGAAAAGCATATTTTACATTTTATATTCTTGTCTTAAATTACAACATTCTTACTCAAAAAAGGTTTCATGAAATTTATGTTTAAATACATGTTTTAGATTACAACCCTTATGAAAGAGATATTTTTTATAATTTTAGAGACAGTATAAATTTTCAAAAAAATTATATAATTAAAATTTTTCTTTTCAAAATCATTTTTTATTAATTTTCATAAATTTTTAAAACGTTAACCTAAAAAAGGTCCTGAAAACTATGTTTCCAAACTTTCGCTAAATGAAAACAACTAAGCCAATGTTACTGACAATACCCAAACATCATTCTGTCATACTTCAGCAGCATTGTTAAAAAAAAAACCCA
The DNA here is from genome assembly GCA_900480035.1 of Eupelmus urozonus. Lineage (NCBI taxonomy): Eukaryota > Metazoa > Arthropoda > Insecta > Hymenoptera > Eupelmidae > Eupelmus > Eupelmus urozonus. Next base: position 24,839 of record UELX01002490.1, on the reverse strand, counting down.
AAATCCAAAAAAACAAGAGGAAAAAAAAACTTACGCAAAATCACCATCCTTGGTGGTCTATCACGCGTGCGGATCGCAGCGATCGGCCGAGCGCGACTCGCGCGCACAATATTTCGATTTCGAAACGCACAATTGCCGCGATTGTCAGGGAGCAACAGCGCTTGGTGCCGGTGGTGGTGGAAAATCCGCGCGGCTCCATTGGCCCATCGATTTTCCCACCCCTGGGAAAAATTCGCGGCTGACTCAACGATTCTTCTTTCGCCGTCAGCCAGCTCTAGCGAGCGCGGCTCTAGTCACGTGATCCCGGGGCTTTTGGATTTTTAAAATTCGCGCCCCCCAGATATAAAACGGCAATGGCTGCACCGCGGCGCATACACAGCTTACCCAGCGCTCGTTCGGTCAGCCTCACTTCGCCGTCTCGCAAACCTTTCCTTCGTTAGCAACATGTTCAAGCTGGTAAGTTCTCTTTGTGCGCCTCTATTGACACTCTTGCGGGCTTGCTTAATTAATCTTAAGCGAATGGACCGCGTTCTCTGTGTGCGCCGCTGCATACATCGATTCGGTTCTTGCGCAAATTTCGCTGAGAATGTAGCGTGAGAAATTTTTACGCGGTACGGTCTACATGAAGCGTGTGTGTTCTTTAACGAGATTAAGATCGTGATTCAATAGATAAAGCTCTGCTGTTCGGTAACGTAAATTTTCTCGATAATATTCTTGGAAATGTTAACAATTTTTTTTATCTAATGAGTTATTCTATGTCAGAAATGTATAAAAATAATTTTAAAAGGTGTATTAATAACATTGTGTTAAAAAAGTAACAAATTTTGAAATTTATTCTCTTAATGAATCACATTTTGTGAAAGTGAAATTTATTGTCTTTATCGAGCATTTTTTATAATTTATAACTAAATTCATAAATCATTATTTTAAATAATAACCAACATATTAAATAAAAAGTAAAAATAAATAGCATAGTGCCAAAAATTAAATAAAAATCTAATTAAAAATTAAATTTAATGAATCGAAATATTTTTCCGACTAAAAATTTCAAAACATCAAAAAAACCTAAAAGATTCACTGCACAACTTGAACCACTTGTCTAAAATAAAAATAAACCGACCGTCAAGATCAAACGCGGATATCAGATTATGAAGCCTCCATTTTCCCCGTCGCTCAACCGGAAGTCGAGAGCGAGGCGCGACACGTATCCTTATAACTCGCTATGCAAAACTTCCGACTCGGCTGCGTAACACTATACTCGCCGTTTTCTCGAAAGTCAATACGTCTTCCGTATATCTGGACCTGTCCGCGCCGGCGCCGTCATTCTCTATATAATCGCGATGCGTGCCAGCGGCGCTTAAGAGGTGACAAGTACCATTAAATCTTTATTAAGACGCTTTCTGTCGTGTGATACGTGGAAATTGATCCGTCGGTACTTTGATATATTTCTAGGCGCAGTGAAATATGTATTACGGCGTTTTGATTTTCATTTATGCGCGCGGCTTAATTTCGCCTTAGGGATACGTCGAATTACTCGGGAAGAATGTGTAATGGCCGCGATGTAATGAAAGTCGTATTAATTTATGCTTTATTAAATTTAGTCTGGATTACAAAAGTGAAAATTTACGGCGTTTCTAAAATTTTACGGCGCGCTAACGCGAATCGCTGCTGATTGAATATTTAATATCGATTTTTACGGTACTTTTAATCTTTGTTAATTAAATAAAGTTTGTTACAAATTTGCGAATAATTCAGTAACCGAACTTGGGATTTTAAATTCGAGATTAAATTTATGCCCTTTATAATTAATTAGTTGGAAAAAGTACTTTTACTTCGGAACCCTGATCTTTTGGATAAATTAAGTTACCGATATTTTGGTATGCGGAGAGCTTGCTTTTTAACTTTTTCTTTCATCAAGAAACTTTTTCTAGGAGTATTCGCGGAAGTGCACATTTCATTCTTTTATTTTAATCTAAACCTTTGTTGACGGGCTTTTAAAGTTTAAAAAGTATTTGTCAATAATTTTGCGATATATTGTTTAAAAATTTAAAGTTGGGGCTGAAATTTTCCTGTAGTGTAATTTAAATTTAAGAATAACGAAAGTTTCCGAAAAACTAGCAGCATCGCTGTCTGCAATTGTGAAGTGTAATTAGTAAATCGTATATATATAAAAAGATTAAAAAATCAAATGTAAAGTGAAATTAAAAATTAATTTAAAATTATAATAAAAAGAGTATAAAATGCATTCGTTCATAAAAATAATAAATAACCGCAAAAATTAAATTTAAGCTAAAAATCCACTTATAAGTTTTACGTATATTTAAAGTTTTCGGTCAATAGTTAAATTGTTTTTTCATTATTCGAACAAACATTTATTTTTTAATAAGGACTTAAAAAATTACAAAAAATATAATACTAAATTATAAAAGAAACTTATTTTTTGATTCAATAAAGCTTATTTAATAACAGACTGTCAGACACATTAAATATACCGAGCGCGTAAGTAGATAGAGGTCGAGTATGGTAAGACGCGTTAATTCTACGTTAAGTCAATACCTACTTTGTAGGATTTACTTATAGAACTACTATAGTGTAAAATCTTCTTACACAAGCTTTTAATTAAGTAACGAAATGAATACAAAAGTTTTGAGAGTAGTCAAAAGTTAAAAACCGAAATTAAAGTTTGTATAGATAGTTCCTTTTAATAAAATATATTAAACAAAAAACTGTTATGATGATGAAATTGAAGTTAATAGAAATACACATTTAAAAAATAAATAATTATCTCATATTCAAAAAATTTTGATTTCATTTTAATACTTTTATTTGGAGGTTTTCCTCAAGGACCGCATTAAATATATAACTCTAATATCATTTTGCAATTATTCGTTAGGAAACTTTTTCATAAAGGAAAGCAAGTTTATTCAAAGATTTATAACAAATTTAAGATAAAAAAATGAAAAAAAAAACATTATTTTATAATAAATTTATATAAAAAAACATTATTAATTAAAAAGCCAGAATATTCATCAAATAATAGATTTTCAAGTTTTATAAAAGCAACGCGGAAAAAATCGTTAAATATTAAGACTCAAAAGTAAAAGCGAGAGCACAAACGCGCCAACAAAACACCATTCGCAAAAGACTTAATGCAAGCCGCAAACAAAACGTAAAAAAAAAGAACCATATCCATAACACCTCTCAACCGATCAATCACAGGCTCTTCTCGCCGCCCTCGTGGCAGTAAGCAGCGCCGCCCCCGGCGGTCTCACCGGCCACATCGTCGACCACGGACTCGGCCACATCCACGCTCCCAACATCGTCTCCCACGGACCGTCCCACCACGTCAGCGTGGTGCACCAGCCCGTCGCCCACGCCCCCATCGCTCTGCACCACGCTCCAGTGATCGCTCACCACGCTCCAGTGATCGCTCACCACGCTCCTCTGATCGCCCACGAGCCCATCCACCACGAGGCCCTCCACGTGCCCCATCACCAGCCGCTCGCTCCCCACGTGCACGTCGAGCCGATCGTCACCAAGACCGTCTTGCCCGGACACGACCACTACGTGCCCCATCTCGTCCATGGCCATGGACTTCTCCATTGAGGCCCCACGGGAGCATTAAAAAGATGGCAACTTTAAACGCACCCCTCACCGACTGGATGATATGCTGCTTATCGTATGATCGTTGAAAGAGAGATTTATGTTGGTTATTGCAGTTTTTTTTAATTAACAAATTAAATTTATGAGTTGACCTATTGGCTGACCAACCTCACCGTCCCTCAGTCCGCTCATCGTTACTCTGTCCTCCCAGTCCCTTTAACCAGTTCCGGAAAAAAGTTACCCCGATTACACCCAGCCCCTCACCTACTTCCAATCTCATGCTCCCACTCATTCTCTTACCCTTCGATCATCAAGCCGAAATGCTGAGAAATTTTCAATAAATCTTTTAACTCGTCATCTGCCTTTCATTACTTTCCTTTCCACTCGTTTACAATTTACATCTCGATGATTTATCGTACAAATTGCGCATCACTTAGATATACGAAAACAAACCAATTTAAATAAATAAACCGATCAAGTATTCTTTTAAATCGATTTGTCAAAAAAATTAGGTGTATCGCACCGTCGAACTTTTTCAAAACAAAAACACGCGTATTCCAAAGCGCCTCTATCTCACGCCGACGCCCATTCATCAGAAACAACAAAGTCCACGATTCAATTCAGCGAAAACGCTATCGTCACAGCAGATTACACTAGCCTCCAAACAGCTACAAACAGGTAAAGCAAAGAGAGCCCGAAGCAGCGAGGCAAAGTTACAGCGGCGATAAGGAGCCTACAATTATTCTAGCATCGCTGCAGCGGGGCAGCAAGTCAAACGTGACCCGCGTGCGAAGTATCGATCCATCTGTCAGCGGGGCTCGAAAGGCGTTGGAAAGTCCAACTACACGTGTGCTATCGCGCCAGTCTGCGGTGCTCGTCCCGAAACTTTCGGAATACCAAAACTGCTGACCGCGGGCTTTCGACGACCGATCGGCCTCGTGTAATTCCTCTAAAGCTGCGCGGCAGCGTTTGATTGTTTTATAGTTGGAAGCTGGATTTTGTGCTTTTTTTAATGGGCTGGTTATTAAGATGGGCGTTTGTTGCTGGATTTGTGGAATTTTTAGTTTTTTAGATGATGTTGGTGAGAAACGATTAATGAATTAAGTATCGAATTAATATTATTATAGTTTTTTTTCAAGATTTTATTTGTATTTAAATTATGATTTAAATTCAGAGCATGCGCCAAATGGAAAACATCAACGTTTTCAAAGGGATATAAAAAACTTCTTTTTACATTCGACCATCAGAACTTTATATTCTTTACTTCTATCAGAATCTTTATAATTCATACGAGAAAACTTTGGCTTTAATTTCAAATAGAAATGTTTGAAGCTTATATAAGAAAATACATTTTACTAGTAAAATATAAATTATAACGTCGTACTAAAAAATACTCACATTTTCCATAAAAAGTAAAACCTCGTGCATCTCAAAAAGTAAGCTGCATGCATTATCGACTTTTCATATTTCTATTATTTTCTTATTCAAACCGGACTACAGGAAAGTTCAAGAATTCATTTTTTCCGTTAAATTTTATTTTAAACATAGTATATATCTAATGCATAAGTAAAACGTAATACAAAATTCCAATTATTTTAAAAAATATTATTTTTATAAAGTATCATAAATATAAATACTTGTTATGAAAACTGTTAATATTATGCAAAAGAGTTAAATTCAAACTTATGCATTCTTTTACAAAAATGTTACTTTTACAAACACTAGCCGTTTAGAAAAGAAAATATTTTAAATACCTTGTAATTCTATGAAACTCGTTCATAGTGATTTACCGGTAACGGAGGCTAAGTTTTTACTCGCATAGTTTAGACAATAGAGACCGAAATAATTCACCATCACAAAGATCGAAAAAGTATAAATCAAAGCTAAATGATATTTTCAATTTCTCTTTTACTTATTCAAACTTATTGAATAAAAAAGTGTGAAATGGACTCTTAAAACAAAGACAGGGTTCGAATGAGGAAACAGTGGACTTACCGAATCGCATAATCCGAGTCTTCAATGGCGTTAATTATTACGAAATCAGTCGGGCGGCAGTGGCAGCTGCCTTCTGTCCTCGAGGGACCAAAACTCGGGGACACCTTGGCGATTTTATCCTAATTAAACGATTAAGCTAATTGACGAACTTGCGCTTCCGCGAAGCTAGCTCGCGCTTTCGAAATTCTGGAGAGCGCCCCTCCTGTCGGCCGAGCCTCTCCCTTGGCGCGCTTATACACTTTGGATTGTTTCAAACTTAAGCTTCTTAATAAGTTTCTAGCCAAGAGGAGACGAACTTTGTTTTCACTTTCTTTTCTGCCGAGAAGACGGGGCCTTCATAACGAGGATGAGATTGAAAAGTCGAGCGGCTCTTGGCTTGTGTCTAGCCGGTGAATTTTGAATGTTATTATCGCTTTGCTGGTCGACTATGTAATGGCGCGGGAAATTTTGTTATTAAAAAATTTTTTCTCGGATAGGAGATTTTTGTAATAACGGCAAGAAAATTAGGTAGAAATTGTGTGTGAAAAAAAATCCGATATGATATTGTTGGGGCAATATTGTCGAAAGTAGTTTTAGATTTTACTTTTTTAAAATTAAGTTAACGTTATTCATAAAATAAAAACACTTTTTGATCGGTCAATAATATGAATATATTATAGTTAATAGAAAAATTATACATAATTGTTACAAATCATTTCAAGTCAATAATTTAAAAATCAATTTGAAGAATTTTTCTACGTCATTTTACGAGTGTAGCTACATTGATATTATTTTTCATTGCGAAAGTATCTTATCGTTACGTATATTTTACAAAAATTTTAACTTTCAAGAAAAAAAAGCTATATGTGGTTTAGAATTTAATTTTAAAATTTTTAAACTGTATCCGATTCTGTAACATTTTGGTATTTTACTGATTTCCAAAAATCAAATATACCAACTTTAAAAAGTTCTATGGTATTTCCTCTTATATAAATCTCATGACACGTAGTTTACGTAAGTTGATTCATAGATTTTCGTAAGGTGTTGATACAAGTGGTGTGAAGTTGTTAATTTAAATCTCGATCATTTGTCCGAAAAATATCTTCCTGTAAAAATATCTATCATGATTTCAAAAATAAAATAAGTAAAATTTATTCACTATTTATCAATATCTTTAAACTAACTTCTTTAAAATTTTATAATAATTCAGCATAAGAACAACATCAAAATAAGTTTATGTTATTGAAATCTATCTTTTAATTATTCTAACCCAATTTATCTCAAAGCTCTTAAATTTATTAGAATTTATAGAATATTTGTATCTCTTACCTTTTATGATAAAAATGTTGAGTCAAAGTTGAAATTCAGCTCAACAGCTTATATCAACGGATAGATGGATCCAGGGTATCCATAGCCGTAGTATCTGGAGTAGTAAGGATACGAATAGTAGGGATACAGGCTCGAGTAGTAAGGGTACTTGTAAGCGTAAGACGGATAGTGGACGACTGATGAGTACGAGTGGGCTGGTAAAATAACTGGCGCGTAGGGTGCGGGTGCGGGCGCAGCGCCGGCAAGAACTACGGCAGCCAGGGCGATGATTACCTGTAAAAACAAAAACAAAATTGTAAGTTATGAGTTTTTCATTGATGAATTAGAACATTTTTATTGCGCTTCGTGCGTCGATGGTCGTTTATAATTTATTGTTATCTTTTTTATTAATTTTTTATTAAATTTTTATATTTAATTTGTTTTTACCCTTATGCCATTTTTGAGAAGCGGAGTAAATAGTCTATTTCAAAAGTTAATTATTTTATACGTTTCTTTTAGGCATCAAAGGAAATCCGATCACGATTGAGTTAAAAAATATATTTAAAAAACAAAGAGAGTAAAATTCGTTTTATTTTCATTGGACATTGTGATAATGAAAACTATGCAACATAAAAAAGTAGATGATTGTAATACAGAAAAAAATATTAAAAAAAATTATGATAATGCAAAGTTTTTACCAGAAACAAGAATTTTTGTTTTTTAGACAAGCCACATTAGGTTTTCATATAATTTTATTATTCAAGACCTAATTTTGTTTTTTGATCAGTTTGCGTTTAAGTATAATATAACTATTCTTTTAAAAAACTTTAAAAAATAAAATTATTAAATTTACATTTTGCAATATTAAAAATTACGTTAAAAATTTTGAACTCCATGATAAACAATATTTTAATATTACAATGTTCCAGCAAAATATTAAAAACATTTTATACAAGCAAACTTTTCAGTATAGTACATACAATGAAAACGCTACAATCACTATGTATTTAAATGCACCTGAAAAGCTAGAAACTTTATTAAATTTTTTTACAAATCTTCTTTGGATAAATCATAATAAACTAAATTAGCTTCTACAATCTGAGTCGTGTATATGAGAAGCAAAAAATTTTGAATTTATGTTTTATTGATACTAGAAATGAATTAACGCCAATTGTAGTAAGAATTTGCATTTAACAAAACGATTATTATTCTAAGACATTCTTGGCGTAGTCCGTATCCATTATTCAAAATTTCTATAACCTGGAGCTATTTCACTTCAGAATTTTTATAAAATCGAAATATAACTCGTTCTACATTCACCACCGCTTGAGAACAATAAATTATAAAAGCGTTATGAAATTCAGTATACATTCAAAACTGAATTATCTCATATATATCTTAAAAATATTGATATAAAAAGATAATGCATTTTTAACAATTTATCAAAACCTATTTAGTAAAATAAAAGGTAGAATGAATAAATTTTGAAATTAGACCTCAGTTAATATTAGTTTATTGGAAAATTTTAAAAATATTTTTACACACTTCATTATTTATATTAAAATATCATACTTGCAAAGTAATAATAGTAAATAGAGAACATGTAAAAATACTATTAGAACACTGTAATTAATCATTTATAAATTTACTACACCCGAAGTGAAAATAAAATACAATTAAAAAGCCTATTTATATTGCGCTGTTTTATTCACAGCGATCGTCCCCTTAAAAAAAACCTCTCTAATCTAATCCCACGTCTATTGATCAAGCGAGCACCGAAGAGTGACCAAAGCCCACCCCAAACTTCCTATTCGCATTTATTAAACGGCCCAACCGGTGACACCCCCTTAATAACCAACCGCCTAAATCCCACGTGTAAGCAATATAGCCGAGATAGTTGATAAGAAAAAAGTCGCAGAGTCACAGAGCGTCACTTACCAACTTGAGCAGCATTTTTCCTCGGTCCTCCTTAAAACTTTTTTAACACAAGGGGAATGAAAGGCGTATACAGACAGCCTCGAAAATCCAGGCGCGCGTGCTCCTCAAGCTCGGTAGGCCAGAGTGGAGTCGACGAGTGATCGGATTGTCTCATCACGGCGACTCTTTTATACACATCCCTCCCGCGACGATGGCTCATTGTTCGCCTTGAGAGCCGTGGGTCGCGATTATGCGCCGGCGATTTATTCGCGCGACCGACTTAATCGCGCGAGGGAGAGAAGCGCGCCGATCGAGATATATTCCCGATACATTGGCTTACGATTACGCGGCAGCATGCAACAATTACCTGCCGCGGAAATGGAACGCGCCGGCGCTTAATGCGATATATCTGGTAATCTCGAGCCGAAGAGAGCGAGAGGGAGAAAGAGCCAAGGCTAAGCAGATGAAGAAGAGGCAGCAGCAGTAGTCGCCAGCTGCGCTTAATGCCACAGCGATTCCATAGCGCACGGGTGCTAATGAAAAGGTCTGGCTGACTTTTTTTTTTTCATCGCCGAGCGTTAATCGTACGATTGGAGCCTGGCGAAGGGGATTGCACCCGCTCAAGGAAAATCGAAGGGAATAGAGAGTTTTTTAGCTTTTTATGCACTTTGGCGTCGGAATGCAATTTACGGATTACTCCATTATTCTTTCTAAATTAATCTTTAGGAGCCGATGCTGCTTTCTTGCGTTTGATCGATCGTCAATAAAATATAGGTGGATAATATCACTAAAGCTGTTTGGTAGTATGATTGTACTCAAAGACGGAAATGATTTTTTTCAAGGTCTTGTCTATAGTGTGAATGTAATTATTAAATTATTGTATATAATTGTTTTATTGAGTTTTAACTGAAGAGTTATCAATACAATCAGATGATTGTGGTTTTGCATTGACTAATTAATGCAATCGACACGACCTTATGCAAACTATGCAATAAAGATTTCAATGTCTCATAAGAAAACAATTACTCTCATTATTGAAAAAAAGGTTTAATTGTAAAACGATGTAAATACATGTAGATTTTCCTCTGTTATTTTTTTTTCCTTTGAATTTTTACGTCGTTCTATATTTTTTTTAATACAGCTAATTTATTAGCTTAATTGATACCTACAATATATACTCCGACGATTCAATATATAACTATCAACATGAGATTAAAGTGCGATCTTATAAAGTAAATGTAATTAGCACATCCGCGATCTAAAGATTTTCTGATCCAACCAGTACGATTGTTGTCTGATGTACTATCTTCTCAAGTAAACAGCCGTAATTGACCTTGAAGTAAGCATTTCATAGCACAGTGCGTCATGTATCGATGTTTCACATGCCATGACATATATTCCAATCGCTGAGAATCTTATTTTCATTAACTACTAGCTTCATTTCTTTAAACCCTAATTACAAAATTCAGAAATTTAATGAAAAGATTTGAAACAAAAATTTATTTCTATAAAATTTATAGAATTTTTACAAAATTTTAATCATTAATTGATTAAAAGCGTGCCATTACGTGAAATGCACACTGAGTTAAGTAAACGCTATAGGTATCTGTGCTATTTTAATTAATATTGACGTAGAATTTGGATCGTACTGTGCATGAAAAAGATTCTAAAAGTCAAGAGGCCAGCACCAATTTATCATGTTGCAACTAGCGTACTCGGCTACTTTAGCCATAAAAATTATTTACACGAAAATTATTTTGAACCTTGAAAAGTCTACTGAGAAAGTTTTTCTAAATGTTCCTTTAATTTATTTGCTACATACATGTTTCTGTTAAATTTTATTTAAGTGCCTTGATAAAGATAAGGAAATTTATACATTTTGAGGACCCTCGTACATAATTTTCATACAGCAAACAAATTTTTGTGAATAATCGAAAAAGTAGAAAATTTTTATAATTTCAATTATGCTATTCGAGAAAACTATCAATTATTAGCGTTATTGATAATCAAGTAAATCAACACGGTTCAAATCAATAAAAAAGGACTCAACCAAATTGGCTTATGTAGACCCAACACGACCGTACAGAAGCAATTTCAAACAAATTTCACGAACCGGTAGTTGGAATAGTCAAGCACTTGGAAAATACGTAGCCATTCATTTTGTTTGAAACAAAAATCCAGCTCCGGAGATATCTATAGAAAGGCCCGACTTAGATAATAATCGACTCGCTGCAATTAGGGAGCCCGCCGTATATCAATTTCATAATCGCCTGACACGTTCTCTCTTTAGTCTGAAAACTCGCAATTTTTCCACCTTGTGCCCTCTCGCGCCCAAGCACTTACGTACACGCGCATTTAGACCGCATATTATGAGCACATACGAGCCGTGCAAAAGCGAGACGCGGCGCTATTACTGCAGGAGAGCGGAAAACGAGGAAGTAGTGAAAAAATTAGGAGACGCATGTGTATACGCGTGTATATGCATGACGAGGATTAAAAGATCGGCACTTGTTTTTTGCGACAAGTGGACACTTAGTCCGGACGCGCGTACTTTTCCTCTCTTGCGCGCACGCTTTTAATAAACGGGTTTCTGAGAGCGACACGCTCTAATGAAAACCACCATGCTAACTTTGTATTCCGGTAGTTGATATTATATATAAATTATGAACGAAAGCAAGAGAGGATGCAATTTTATACGCTCTTATTGTACGTGAACGTTGAGACTCATAAACGATTGCGCTTTTTGTGTGAACGTGCATGCCATTAAAACTATGGGCGTTGCTCGTATTATAAAGCGTTACATCACGAATTAGAGCACTTCATTGACTTCCACATTATTTACATATGGATATTGTGATGTTGCTTAAAGTATTCATCTATAGGAACTGGATTGTATAGCCGTTACGGTTTGATCTATTAATAAAATGAGGACAAATAAAAAAAGAAAAGAGTGCATTTTTTCAGCCAACTGTATTACGAATAATTTAAAAATATAAAATATAGCTTTAAAAGGGATTAGGACTAAATTTTTTTCATATAAATATGAACTTTTAAATGATGATTGGTAACCTTAAAGTTCATTCTTTCCGATAGTTTTGTAATTGACAAGCTATATCGTTAACTTGCAACATTCATTTTTACAACTTACTATTTTTAAGAAATGGTAAAAGACTGAACAAATAAAAAATTTCTTAAACTGATAACAAATTTTATAAATTGCGAAATGATTTTCTAAGATACTAAACATTATTGAAAATAAAATTGTTATAATAGTTTATCGTTATTTAAAACAAACAAAACATTTCAGATTTCTGGCGATCTGGTGGCCGCTGAAGTGCCAGATAACGAAGAGCCGTGCACGCATGATGATTGTCGTAATCTGGTTCATCGCCCTCACCGCAATGTCACCTTGGCTGCTTTTCTTCGATCTCGTCTCTATTTATAAGGACGATCCAGAGCTGAAGCTCTGCCTGGAGATGTGGCCAAGGCCTGAAGATGGTACCCTTTTCTTCCTCATAGGCAATCTTATGCTCTGCTACGTTCAACCTATGATCCTTATATCACTCTGCTACGTGCTCATCTGGATCAGAGTCTGGAGACGTAATATACCAAGCGATACCAAGGATGATCAGATGGAACGGCTCCAGCAAAAATCCAAGTTCAAGGTTATCAAAATGCTTATTGTAGTCGTCATATCGTTCGTCTTGTTTTGGCTACCGCTCTACGTTATTTTCGCACGGATCAAGTTTGGTGGTAAGTTATTATTTATTTATTTCTGTTGTTTCAGAATATGTGTTTTGAAAATGAGAAAATTTTCTTGCTTTTTGTAAGAATTTCCGAACGAAAGGATTTTCTCTTTTATTATTAAGAGATACAGAAAATAATTTTTGTTAGTATTAAGTTTTTGCACTCATTATATACTTATTTTATATATTTTTTCTTTATTCCTCAGTCGAAAGTGCGTATTTCCCACTTCGATTTCGCGGCAAAAAATAACATTCTTCGGCTTTGCCTCGGGCTCATGTACACGCACTCCAGAAAACTTCTATTTTCTACCCATGTCACTAAATATACTATTAGTGCATTTTTGGTAGTATATATTATGCTTCAAGTCTCTGATTCTGATTACTGTTGAAAACTTTACATTTTGAATTTTCAATCTACCTACCTCGGTAAAATACTCTTTAAGAAAAACACTAATGACACTATCGTTTATTTCTTTGCGGTTATTAATTATTATCGTTATTAATATTATTATTTTTTTCAATAAAAGTAACTTTCAGCATCTGTTGAACGCACAAGCAATATTTTAACCTGGTTTGGTATAAATTCATATGTCGATTAACTGGTAAACTGGTAAACCTCTATCCCTGTGGTAAGTAAATGGCAAACTATAATTTAAGGTTTCTAACAATGGATAGTATTAGAAACTTGGAGCAAAATATAGACTACTCAAATGTACCCTCAACTATGATACGTACGTGGCAAATGAACTTTAACTTAAAATAAACTTTATTAACGAAAATTATTTTCTGCTACTTCTAGAAGTAATAGATATTTCATTTATTTTTTGTAACTTTAACTCAGACTGGGTCCATTAACATATAATAAAATTATATTTCATGTAAATGATAAGTTTCGATTTAAATTTTCTGCTTGTAGCACTGTTACACTACTAAGGCTATTACCATACATACCGAATATACCATAGAGTAATAATACGCTTTATCTCTGTAAAGTTTGAAAATTTGCTTATACCGCAATGTACACTTTTTGGTAGTCAATAAATTTCATAATTTACATATTTGGTGATATACGCATCATGAGGTCTCATTAATTTCACCACTTGTTTTAAACAGCATTGATAATAAACACGTCCGAATAGTTTTACATCTTTTCTATGCATAAAACTAGTTCCTTCTTCAATTTTTTTCTCTTACTGGATACACAAAAATAAAGAATAAAAAAGTACGAATAATCGTTTGCTTTTCTCAGGCAAGCTCGCTGATTGGGAAGAAGAATTGCTACAAATCGTAACGCCTATCGCCCAGTGGTTGGGCTCAAGTCACTCTTGCATCAACCCCATCCTCTACGCTTTCTTCAACAAGTCATACCGTCGTGGATTCATGGCCATCCTGAAGTCCGGCCAATGCTGCGGTAAGTTGCGCTACTACGAGACGGTAGCGATGATGTCGTCCTCATCTTCGATGCGCAAATCCTCGTACTACGTGAACAACAACAACTCGTCGACGAGGCGAACGTTTCACGGCCCGCCCATCCACCAGGACAGTAACGTCTCCTACATCTTTAATCACACGGGCGTCTAGAAGTGCGCCTTACCGCGCATCGATGAGAATTCAAAGATGACGTGAGGAAATAAAATTCTTTTAGTCCAAATAAAGGCTACCGCTGCGTGCACTGCGTTATAACCTACTCTGGGCTCTCTTCATTCGAACGAAGAATAAAGAGTAAGCAGGAGAAAGAGAGAGAGCTTCAGAGACGAAGGTTTGGCCGTGGCTGGCCCCGCTCACACACTTATACACATACAGATTTGCAATCTCACGAGACAGGTTTGAGGCGTCAAGTATGTTTCGTGATGATATCCTAGCTAAACGCTTCCTGGATTCTCGATCCGGTAACCGAGAAGCAATGACAAAATTCGCGACGAGGTAACCTGATGTTGTTGTACCTTGATCGCGCCCGAGGCATTCCCAAGTTGTCACATAATAATTGGTCAGATGTAACGGAGAACAACGATTGTTAATACTTTGCGAGCTGGCGTAGTTGTGTAATTTTCTGGGGATGCGGTCCGATCAATTCGGGCGCTAGGTGTTATTGAAGCACATTGATCGATGCATTCCATCTCTCCTAGTCCACGTTTCTGTCCAAATTGGTCGGCAGATATCTTTGTGTACGTGCGAGACGTTTGTCGCACTTTGTATTTCTATTTTTCTTTTAAAAAAAATATGCTGAATATTGACGACAAAGTTGTCCGCTATCGTATTGTGCGTAAATGGTGAAAAAATACTAATTAATTGCCCAAAAACGAAAACATAAAGCATTTCAAACACACGTATACATGCACACTTGTACACTTACACACTCCATCAACTGTACCAACGCGCGCGTATTGACCTTTCACGTTTTTTATCATCATTTTTTACGGTAATAATTATTATTGTTATTAATTGTTGTTACAATTATAGTTTGCACTAGTGTTGATGTATTCGCAATGTAAAACTGTGCGAGTTTAAGAAAAAAAAAACGAAATATAAATATAGCGATATTTTTCCTTTGACCGAGGCGATGTACGTGCGATATACATTGTACTTTACTGTCACTTGAAAAACCGTATAAAAAAAATATTAAATGTCATCACAAATAGGCTTGACGACATACATCAACAATAATATAACTCATGTGTAGGTCACCGTGCAACATATTGCCGAAGCTTTGCTCCTCCAAGACTAATGATTAAGGACCTTTTCAAAGGTCTGCACATTTTCTTTGACACTTTACGTTTACTCCCCCCCAATTCATTCTCCTTTATCTTTTTCTTTTTCGATAGTTGAAACTTGGGCTGTTTAGTTTTTTCTTTGTATGTTGCCGCGCTTTGAACGTAGAAGAAAACCAGCATTTTTGCGATAATTAAAAGGAACGCGCCAACTACAAGTTTGGCCATTCTCTGATTAAAAACTACATTTTTCTGACAGATGAAGTAAAAAAAAAAAAATCATTTGAATTACATATATGCATATCCTTGTATAAGACCAAAAGTTAGATTTCACTATTATTGTGTGCAGAGAAACGCTGGGATTGGCGCGTTCCTTATCGAGCCAATACTAAACATATAGAGCTAATACTCGCCTCGGATTATAAAGAATTTTCGAATGATTAATATCAACCATTTATCGTAATTGTATAAGAGAATTAAGGTATTATTATCATAGACAAACTATAAGCTATATTTTTTCGGCGATCGTTGTTAAAGAAACGATCGGCGTGCGGTCGCGATGGACGCACACTCAAGTAATGAACCCACTCACGTGTAAAATTAAGTGTATTATCCCCTTTTCAACAAAGATTAAATGATACATATATATGTATATATATAAAAATCGTCTCGTTAAAAAAAAAAAATGTCTGATAAAGCGCTAAATCAGTTGAGCGTTTTCAGATTTGATTTTTAATATTATTGTACCGCGCGTTATAGGCAAGGATCCTCGCAATCGGCTGCTGAATCCTTTCGACGGCAATCTAATATAGGAGTACGTGCACGCTCTTACTTATTGTAACTTTGAAGAAAAAGCGCGGGTGGAGAAAAGATTGAGGATTCGTAGAAAGCCAAGGCCGTGCGAAAATATAAAAAGTCTGCGAAAATGCACGTGTTTTTTCGCGCGAAAAAGATTTTGACACTGTGTATATGTACATTTGACGTTTGAGACTGCGCGGATGTGAATACGGGTGCATGCTTACGTGTCTGTGTGTTCGAGAACTTGTAAAGGCGATGATAACGCGAAGCAGCGAAGAGGACAATGACGAGGGCAAAAGAGTCTTTCATGGTTGCGAGTGGAAAAGTAAAAAGGGGAGGCTTTTTTATACGGCATCGATGCGCGAGTATATTAGGAAGGCGCGTGTACATTTTAACTTAACCGGTTGCCGCAATGCTTCTTTATGAACTTTTCGCGCGAGTGTACACCACGAGAGGAAAATCCATTGAGAGTTACGGCATTTTTCTAGGCGCAGCTGCAGCCATTGCAGGCTGCCTACTTGTATAGCCTCTTTGTACGAAATTTAAAGGAGATGTATATACCTAGATGACAAGAGGTGTTTTTCTTTCTTTCATCAGGCGGGCCTTGTTATTTCTATTATTATTTTTCGACAGAGAGGGTTACTGCGAAGTACCTTAGAAAAGTAGAAACTTTTTATTAAATTAAACCTTTATTTTAAATGTTTAATCATTTCTGATTGTAAATTGATTGATGAAAGATTTTAAAAATTTTAATAAGATTTTATAATTTTTTACAAATTAATTACAAACGAATTATTTGTTATTAGTTATTATTCGGCGTAAATTACTTCGGCGTAGTCACTCTCTGCACTAACTTTAAAGATACACAAATATTTATATATAAGGGTATTCAAGTTTGTAAAAAGTGAACATCATTTGAATTGAAAAAAATATCGAAACTTGAAGTTGTAATAAAAAGTTGTAGTTCAAACACATTAAAACTTTTTATGAGCATTATTTAATATACATAAATGAAGTGAATTTCTTATAACAGTAGATTGTTAATAAGTATATATAAACTTACGTAAAAATTCTAATGTAATGAAAAATCTCTACAAATTTTTTTAACTTTTTCTATAAAATTTTGAAAATTTTATGATACAAATATACAAAACACGTTTGAATATAATGTATTTAAATGCTGTGTTTCATTCTTATAATGAAAAGTGTAGTGCTCCGCCATAATTTCAATGGATTTTACTCTCGCAATAAGTAAGAGTAAACCTTTATTGCATTTCTCAGAGTGAAAGGACAAGTCAATAATTTCGTATTCCAATTTTTCGTTCAAAGAGTGAATCGAATTCTCGATATAATTCCAATTTAATCAAATCTAAAATATTATCGGAGCAGTCTTTCGTGTCTGCCATATCGATATTTTTGCACTGCCTATTTTCGTATTTATTTGACACATTTCGAAAATATTTCCAACTGAATATTAAAAGCACTTTGGTTACTCAACGTTTTCGATATTCAAAATGTTTACCGTTGTTTGTTCGCCATTCCACTGCGTACAATTTTAAACTTTAACTTTAAAGTTTTGGTTTTTTTTCTTTTTTAACTTTTAAAAAGACTTGAAACTCTCGCGTAATATAGGCAATAGTGGAAGTCATAGTAATTGTGCACGTAATAACGGTGACGGGCTCAAGCATACGTTTTGTATACGATGGCGTAGAGAACGAGATAGTAAAAGATAACTTGCTCTTGAATATGTACTTGATGAAGAAAAAGCGATGATCGGGTAGAGGTTTATATTTTTATACTGATTTTTCACATCGCCACTGATATATATGCGAAGCTCTTTCTTTTCTATATTTTAAACAAGCCCTAAACTAAACATAAGCTATTTATGTTTTATACTTTAATGGAACGCCTATGCATATGCAATGCTTTAGCATGAGAGTAACTTTCAATGTTGAAAACTTGATTAAAAAGTAGTACGTACTGGATCGCCCTCAGTCGTTCGTAAGCGCGAGTCGTTAGTTGTAATGAACATTTTAAAACATTTTTTACTAATGCCGATAGATTTTTTAAATTAGCTTCAGCTTTTTCATTCTTATTATCTCGAGACCGATTAATTTACATTTACTATATGTATAAATCCAATAAACGATTCTGTAATCGCATTATCTAGAGTTCTCCATTCAATGGCAAGTATTAAGTATTCGATATAGAGAATAATTGTCAGTGGTACTGTATAAACAATTTTTATTTTTATTTTCACACATAAGTATCAGATAAAGGCAAAGACAAAGTTTGGCGTGAGCTTCAAATTCCCGTTCGATTGAGATGAATTTATGCAATTGTAAATGAAAAGCTTATATATAAAACTTATAACGCTTTGCATTTGACGTTGAAATAATAAAAGATCTTTAAAAGGAGAAAAAATGAACAAAAATCGTGTTAGTAAATAGAAACGTATTGAATACACATATTTTTAGGGACAATAATAACTGTTTCACGCGAATACTTAAATATTGATTTAAGTGGAGGATTAAAAAATATACAGATTCAATGCTGTATAATATATAGATCAAAAATATTGACTTTGAAAACGTGCACTCTGCCAACTTCAGTTAAACTTAATCGTTACATATATTTTTTCGATATTATCTCAATCAACTAAAAAGTATTGTTAGCAAAATATAAATGATCGAATCTAATGCTCAAAATAAAGTAAAGCACTCGATAAAAAAAGCAAAATTGAGGACTTGACGAATGTCTAATTCATTGGTATAAAGATCGCTGACATGGAAACAATAGAGCTCACTTGGCGCGAAAAAGAAAAAAATGGTGGTACAGGCTACGCACTTTTTCGAGCATTTTATGTACTTGCCCGTTGGAAAACTGTATCACTGCGTTTTAGGCGTTTTTGCAAAAAGCAACAACCACTACACACCGTAACTTTTCATCCCCGTTTTACACACTGTTTTTATATAAAAGGCTTAACTTTTCAAGGGCTTCGAGAGAGATTCTAGAAAATTTATGAATACATAAAGATTTACCTAGACAGCTTTCAGCTTACAATTTTAATAAATGAAAATATTATAATCTATAAAAGATACAAATTGTATTACATGGACATGTCACCACGTAAACATTTGCGTAGATATATATTTTTTAAATTGCAATTAAAATACACTAAAATTAAAAAATTGCTTGAGGTTAATTAAATATATTTTTGTACTGAAAAAAAGTTCATTCAAAAACAAGATTTCATTTCCCTCAAAATAGTATTACTAACATTTTAAAATCATATTATTCAGTGGTTAATAGTTCAAGCAAAGTTATTCTCCGGAGTGAAGAGAATATTCCAGCAAAAAGTCATTGCTCGGACTATCAGTTTTTTCCACGTCAAAGTTAACATAGAAAAAATAAAAGAATTTATCAAGTTTGGATATCAATACAGTGTGTATATTAGTTTAAAACAAATTGTAGTATATATCGTCGCTCCTAACGAAGACTAGTACTTTTCAAAAACAATCTGTTTTAAATTTGTTATTTGGGACTTAAAACAAAAATATAATTTTTTTTCGGAGCTTAATACATTAAAGATGCAATCTTGATATTACACATGCAAAGTTCTTTGATAAGTTGAAATTACTTAGAATATCTGTAAATGAGAGTTGAAAATCGGTAGTTTTTGAAATGTACTAGTCTTCGTTAGGAATGACGATATATGGTCAACAGCTTTTTTAATTACATATAACCCATATAGCCACAATTGGGATCCGTTTTAAATACACATTGAATGTTAAAAATGAAACCCAAGAACATATCACTTGTGTAACTAAAGTTATCTTTTGAAAATACATGTATTTTGTCAATAAAAAATTTTTTTTTAAACTTTTATTAGTAAACTATGCAAAAATAAGTTAAAATTTTTCAGAAATAAAGTATAAATTTCGTTTTAAATTTGCACAGGAAATATATTTTGTTTGTTTCAAACCGAAACAAAACTAATTTCAATCATATTCTTGGCTTTGGCTCTTATCGCTTTTGTTTTAATTCCATATATTAATAGTAAATAAAACGAATAATTTTTTTTAAGTTTTCAAGTGACTGAGTTATAAAATAAATAAGATTGCAAGCAATATTAATCAATATTTTTAGTTTTACAGTAATATACTCTTAAAAGATATATACACAATTATTTTTGCGTGGCGACATTCTTAATATACAACTATCATATAATAGAAAAATATATTATTTTCATACAAGAGTAAATACAAGCTAAAATGACGCTTGAATATTTTCGAAACTAAAATATATATACACCTGCACTATCCCGAGAGTAAATGATCTTAAAAACATCGAACATGGATTATATTAAACATATATATATATATATATTGATCCCGAATATAACGTATCTTTTAGAGCCAATTATTTATACACTTTTTGGACAAAACAATTACTGTACAGAAAAAGAGTAGAAAAATATAGATATACAAGAAGTTATAATTTTAGATCAAACAATATTATGCGGACGACTATATTAAGTCGAAACAGAAAAATATTGAATAAGAATAAAACAATAAATAAATCTCTATGTTTTTATCGTATCTTTCAACAAACTGTAACCAGGTTTTTCTCAAAAAATTCGTGCAATTTTTTGACTGTTCTTCACTGTGTATCGTCTGCCTAGATAGCTAAGGAAAGTACGCGAATTTCGAAATACCATTTGGATATCTAATATGGCGATTAAAAATGAATAAGAAAAATTTTAAAAGTATATCTAATTGAAAATAACTCCAAAGGAAAAATGTTCAAGCATATTTTTTCTTAAAAACACAAAGCTTTTTCTATATACTGTAATAATATTGCAATATAACTTTTAAAAGATATTTGATATTGAGTTCCGTCCTAAAGCGGAAAGTATGTATATTTTTTTTGTTAAACAGAAAAATTAATACGATGAAAATCAATTATTCCTTTCCATACCGAACGCTGATCCGTCAATCGCATTAAACTTTTATTCTTATCAGACTAAGTGTCTTATGATCTTCTATATACATTGTTATTGCAAACAGGCAGGTGTACTATTGATCCTCCTTGCGGTGAAAAGGTACGTTTTTTGCACTTGAGAATACAATCGTCATGACATGTGCAAAAATCCTACGGACGAATCTTAAGATAATGCTCAAAGTAGTGGACCAATGTAAACTCGAGTATTGTTTTCATAAAATACAAGTCAAGAATAAAATATTTATAATTATACATTTTATTTGCATAATAACATTGACGATACTATAAATTATGTTAATAATCAATTGAAAAGATACATTTACTTTGATTTCTCTAAATATTTTTTAAAATCTTTCTTGGAACTGCATAAGCCTTTCACCATTGGAATCATTATGATCAATGAGGTGTTTAAATTATAAATTATTATAAACCGTACTTCGTTCATTTATTACAAGTGAATTACTTTTACAAAAACCATTTTTGGTAAATGATAAGTACACTGAAAAAAGTGCTTGGTAAATCTAACAAAGTAGCACTTTGTTAAAATACAATTTGCTGCTCATATAAAGTTTTTTGTTATATTTACAAGGGTAGTGTTGTATTGACAACTACTCGGTCTTTGTAAACTTTTTTCTTAACAAAAGAAAATTACAAAGTACTTTTTAATTACTTAACATAACTTCATTTTAAACACAAATTTTTTTAACAAACTACACTTTGTAGCCTTTACCAATTAATTGGTTAGGTCCTGGATGCCAAAGGCAATTGGTAAATATAACAAATTAATATGTTATACTTATCAAGTATTTTTTTCAGTGTATACATTGTAATTTCTAACTCTTCAAACAATTGCATAATACAAAAAATTGAGATAATGTGAAAAGATAGGGTAGAAATCTGAACAAAATATTATAAGGGAACCCAAAAATTAAGTTGTAAACATTCACGAAACCAGTTAAGAAAAACTTTTTGTAAACACTATATGTTCTACTAGAAGTTAAAACTTTCCGTTTCTCAGAAAAGTTTCACTGATTTTATTAGAAAAAAAAAGTTATAGACAGAAAAATATCAATATCAAAATTCGAACTTACTGATATTACCGTCGTTATAAAATGTTTATAAAAAATTTTTTCCTAACTGGTTTAATGAATGTTTACAACATAATTTTTGGGTTTCCGTATAATATTTTATGCAGAATTTTACCCCACCCTTCCACATCCCGTTAGTATAAGAAGCACATTTTAAAAGAATGATGCTAAGTATATACTTTGCTTCTACTTATGCAAATTTTTAGATTAACATTGTGAACACAGAGAAATAGTATTTAAAGTTACAAACTAGAATTTATAGATTAAAAATAGCTTAAAAAGAATTTAAATGTATATTTATTTATGTCATAAACTTTTAAAATGTGTTTAAAACTTCTAATATTTAGTTCAACTTAAAAATTTTCAAACGCATTTTAAAAATTAACTAATATTTATCTAATAATTTATCAATAATTCTCACATTCTCTTGAGCAAAGCATCAAAAGAAATCGGGATTTTTGCACTGTTAGACGATCATCTTTTGAAAGAATGCGGAGCTTTAAGTCGGCAGTAAATAGATATCTCTATTTTTTTATGTTTTACATTAGTAGTAAGAGTAATATACAAGATACAATATTTATTTTGTTAATTTAGTTCTCTACATTTTGAAAAACGAAATGATAAACTCTTGAAATATTTAATGTCGACAATCATTAGCGTTAAAAAAAATAATAAAAAATATAAAAAGTTTTAATTGTTTTACTCCCGCGTTCTTTCAAAAGTCAAGAATTTGTACTTTTTGCAATTATACAGAGAACAGCCTTCGATTGTAAAGTAAAGCAACTGATGAAGTTTAGGATTATGATAAAGATAAGAATAATTCTAGTGATGGTAAGGATGAGGTGATTATAATAAAAAAATGTTTAAAATGATTACGATGACAATGATATTTGCTGATGTCAGAGCGTCGGAATAAAATTGTATGATATAGTCATTATTTTCGTAAAGATTTTATACATGGACTATGGAGGCGACAAAACAAAATATTGTGGAAATTGTGTAAAAGAAAGAATTTAGCTTATAATGATAAAATAAAAACTGTGTAATATTGTATCTATATGAGTTAGAGGTGTATATCCATATCTAAATCATTGGAAAATAATTTTCCTTATAAGAGTTAAAAATAATCTAAGATCGCACAATCGAATTCAAATCTCCGTATTTTTTTATTAAAAAAAATAGACTATCTTCGAAAACTTTTTGTTTAAAGAAAATTGATCTTACAGAATATACAGGCATACAAATATTGATTTATTTTATTCTGGATAGTAGCATAAATTGCAATGATTAAATAGACAATTTGTTTTTAAAGTTGATGAAATACCCAAAGACTAAAAGAATTTATACGCTAGAAATTTATGAAAAAATCATTATCGCGTAAAAAATTCTATGATGTACAGTGTTATTGATGTATTTGCGAGTATGCGATTAACTAAAAAAGGATGTGTTCTCCGGAGCGAAATTGAGCTCTACCTTGTACTAAAGTTACACATGCTTTATCTCTCTTTCTTGTAATTTTTATGTAAATTACGTAAGATGTTGGATAAAATAATATTACAATGATGACCTTCACAGCAAATTTCTTCGTTCTACTTCCTAAAAAAAAGATCGAAATAAAATAATAAAAATGAGATATATAATTTAACAACTTGAACCGTTAGGATGATAATAAGGATAAAAGCTCTTTCAATGTGTATATTTTGAGTCATTCAATATAATTATCTATGTTATGTAAACGTCTTACAAATTTGCAATACTCAAAGAAATAAGGTATTGATCTGTATATATATTTATTTACGTTATAAGTGTTTACATATATGTTTTGAGAATATTTATTGCTTCTACCGAAAGAAATATGAAAGGATCCGAGTTGCCAAGTAAAAGCTCGATGCAATAATTTCCATTCATTTGAACATATTTTTTAATTCAAATCACAATATTAATTAGTAAAAAAAAAGAAACCTTCAATTATTATTAACTTTACCAAAGATTGCATTATTTGCAATGTAATATTTCTTACAGTTTTATAAATTTTTACATAAAGTATCGGTTAATAAAAAAGAGCTGTATTTATAATTAATAAAACGTGTTAAAAAAGTGTATATCTGTGGTAACTCGATTTCTCTCTGTAATACAATAATTAAATTTAAATCGCTTTTACAAATATACACGTGCAAATCATTGATTGAACCAAGCACATATATGAGTTGTTCCTAACAAAGCATTAAAAAATTACCAAAATTTTAAGCTATTAATAAGTAAAAATTACACGACCATAGATGTATATATTTATCGAATTTATGTTCCAAAATAAATAACATGTCTACACGAATTAAAGCTGAAATTGAATTTGATATATGATGATAATGTTCCGTATAATCGTAAGTTGTGTTATATTAATAAAACACAAATTAAATATAAAATGATAAGAGCGATATTACCTGCAGATAAAGAAAAATGTAGGAAAAAGTTTTGATTTTAAGAAGCATCGTCAAAGATGACGAGCAATAATTTATTTATTCTCTTTATTAGTTTCAACATATGTTTACACGTTATATGGATAGGCAGAAAAAAATGTTATCCGAATAACAGTGAAATAATAGAAACATACTAGGTAAGACAGAACCGATAAAGAGAAAGAAATATTATATATATATGTATATGAGCGTGTATATATATATATATATATATAT
>UELX01002489.1:0-30719 GCA_900480035.1 Eupelmus urozonus | reverse complement strand
TTTTTTAATGGTCAAAAAACTTTAATATTTGAAAATGTCGGTAAAGTATGACTATCCGAACCCTTTAAGAAAAATTACAATACTGTATAGTAAAGCTACCAAAGACTGTGAAAATCTAAAAAATTACTATAAATTATAGGAAATTTTATAATTTTCACAGTCCGTGGTAGCTTTACTATCAACTATTGTAATTTTTCCTAACATTCTTCTCTCAGTGTGAGAATAAAAATTAAACAAAAATTACTTGCACGTAAAATAAATTATATTAATAGAGCTTATTTATTTATTTTTGGTACGATAAAGGTATTTTTATTTAAATTGTTATTTAGACATTTAAAGGTTTTTCAAAATGAATGATTAATTATGAGCTTTATTATTTATAATAAAAATTAATTTTAAGTCAAATAAAGATTCAAAGTTTTTAATCAATTTACTGTAAATCAAAATCTATTGAGAATCTAAAATTTTTTATATTTTAATACTTTATAATTTTTATAACTTTTTAGTACGTGTTCCTTTCGGACTGTTTTGACCGAATAGCTGAAGAGGCGAAATGGGAAGATCCAGGAGAATGACAGAGAATGCGAAATTAATTCGATATTTGGCATTTCGTAAAAATAGCATCGGAATTTCCGACCATTCATCTAGTAACTTTTACGTTATGTAAGATTTTGCGGCATCTGTTGCTCAATGTTTAAAAAAATTCTTTTTTTAAGAATGTTACTATATTATATAATTATCACTTTTTGAATACAGACTGTAAAGACCGTCCCCTTTGCAAGACATCACTTTAATGTTTATTTAATCACTATTAGTTGTATCATTAAAAGCATAAATGCGTCAAGAACGAAATTTTAGCTTAACTACAACTAGGATAAACAGCCTATTGTCCTTTCCAAAAGTATCGATTAAAATATAAATTTGCGTTCTCAGTTTTTAAATTTGTTAAAGCACTGAATGTATAATTATACTTTACATTAACAAAAAAAAAAGAAAATAGTAAATGAAAACTGAACATGCAAATAACATTTGACTTTTCTGGAAAGGATAAAAGATGTACTTTTATTTTTATTTGTATCAGTCTTATTGATGAGTGCAATGAAACAAGTAAAACTTAAAATGACAAAATATCTCATGAGATCATAACCGCCTAGAAACGGAAATCATCTGGCCTATGTAAAATTACATATAAATATCAAATATCTTCCTAGCCTAAAAAACCTACATTATTTCTCTTAACAA
Organism: Eupelmus urozonus; assembly: GCA_900480035.1. NCBI lineage: Eukaryota > Metazoa > Arthropoda > Insecta > Hymenoptera > Eupelmidae > Eupelmus > Eupelmus urozonus. The sequence goes on along the minus strand of UELX01002489.1, from coordinate 29,477 downwards.
TAAAAAAAAAATTAAAGTAAGGTTATATATTAAATATAGGAAGCAAGTATTATTGCGTTTTACATCAGCCACTACTGCACTGCTATTCAACCATAGGTAGAAAATTTGTTGGCATCATTTCAATATTGTTTTGTTATTTTCTATCAAATCATTGATTTATTTAGAATCATAATTTTTCATTTGCTACATTATTAGAAAAAATCAAATTTGTACATATTTCAATTGCAATTCACTGCAATGAATCGTGCCATAAGTTCTTAAAAAATAAGATGTAAATGGTCGATTTTTCGCTCTCATATGGTTGGATGGCTCAAGTCGAACTGTTAGAAGTATTTTATTCATATCTTTCTAATAGTAGTGCTCTTTTAGCAAAGCGTTTTTTATAAAAAATAAAAAAAATGGGGAAGGAGTATGAATAAGAGGCGTAAGAAAGTAGTGATCAAATAAGCTTTGATTTATCCTAAGAGTCATAATACTCATTCTTGTTATATAAGTTTCAAATGAAAAGCGTCGAATTATGAAAAATTTATAAATTACAAATTATAATCGACAAATAATGTAACAAAGGAAGCTACGGTTTCACTACATTAATCATTAAAAATATTTGTAAATTTCAAAATTTACAGCAGTACATGTCGAGCGAAATGTTTTTGATTGTTGTACATATTTTCAAAAAATAAGTTATAATTGAATATAAATTTAATTATGTAGGTACAAATTTTTTATCTGTTTTGTTGTAAATTTATTTATTAAAGTTATCTGCAATCATTGATAATTAGTTGACGCTCGATAAGTACAACGGAAAATTGTAAAATTATAATTATTTATATATTCATATACACGTATGAAAATTCTCATATGCGCGTGCAACTTATACGCATATATGATTGTCGTTAACGTTTTTAAACTTTATGAAAAAAAAGTCCGTAAAAAGAATGGAAAAGTGCGTAAGTGTATAGTTATATGTTGTAGGAAAAGTAGACTCGAATGTGATGAGAAATACCAGAGAATATAAAGGATTCCAGAGAATAAAAGAGAAACTAAGAAAAAAGAATAGTGATTCAATATTGTTAGCGATAGCGTGCTGAACAATTAAACTAAAATAATAGCGGATTCATTAGAATCAGTCTAGTATCCGCAGCGCCAATTCTCTTGGTGCTTACCTGCTCTGCACACAAGTTTTGCGTGTGTGTTTGGCTGACATAAATCTACATGAATAAAATTTGATTGAGAATGTAGTATAGATATTCTACAATACAAACCTTCATATTTGTCCTATCTTCAAATGAATTTTTTTGTCATTTGTTATTATTAGGCATGTTCGTTGCAATTGCGACTATATTAGTAATTTAGTTTTTTCTGATTTGCTGCATAAAATAAAGAAATATATATGTATGTACAGTATATATAAAATGTATATTCAGATTTGCAGAAAGAAAACGTTATTTAATGATGTTTAACAAATTTGCCAAATAACCATTACCATAATAAAACATTTATTTAGGAAAACAAAGATATTTTTTAGATTGCGATTATAGGCGTAACAGCAACGAATTGGCCGATTAATAACACGATATAACCACGTTGAAAACTTACTACTGATCAAGAAACAAAAAGAATAATATTTTACACAGTCATAAAAGTGAGCAGCGATTTGTGATTGTTTTATTCATTATATGATAAATTTCATTGTTGCAAAATAATAAACTTCGTAAAATTATTATACTTACTGTCAGTATCTGAAAATTTAATTTAAGATCTGAATTTTTTTTTTCATAAAACAAATTTTATTTGTAAAAGTAGAATGTAAATTAATGCGAAGCAATAATATAGTCTGATGTAAATTATAAATCAAGTAGTGACTTCTGATCTTTAAAATACGCTAATTGTTTAAATTTAATTTTGATATTTTAAAAATTATTAATCGAAATATGTTAATTGTTCTATCATAATACTGATGATTTGTGAATAGAGTAATATAATTAAATGATCTGGTTATAATATTACTTGTTTGATTAAGATAATATACGAAAATTTCAAGAATAACTTTTTATTGTGTTTGATTTTTAAAGAAAATACAACGATAAATTTTATTGTCCTAAAAAATAAAACGAACGCTGTAGTACAAAGTTCATACAGAACAAATTTGACGCAAATTATCGATAATCACAAAAAAAATTGGTACAAGGGAAATTATTTAAATAATACAATGATGACATAAACAGTTGGAATTGTAAGAATTTATATATTTCAACATTATAAAATTAAGGCGTCTAGAATTTAAAGTAACCAAGTCTTTACATTATGTTCAACATAAATCATTAGTTGTACTCTCGAAATTACGTTATTGTACCTTCTGAGAATCAATAACTGAATGTATTGCAAATCAAATGTCCAATAAATTTGCAAAAAAACACTTTTTAAAATTTATTGTTTCATATTTTTAAAATTTTATTTAAAAAACTTGGTCATTTTTTATCTTAGACGCTTTAATTACAAAAGTTTAATTTTGTACGAATACAAAAGATACAAAGTTTCTTTTAACGTTGCATATGAAAAATGTGGTTAATAAAATATTATTTTTATTAAAATGAATACCTTATAAATAGTAAAAAAAAAACGTTGAAAACAGGTAGTAAATTTAATTCCATTAAGTTTTTATAAGTTATATTAGTTTATGAAATCTTTTTTATAAGACCGATCGTTATTTTATCGCGGTGATATCCTATTTTGCTTGTCGAAGAGTAATATCGTACAATCTCATAATAATAGATTTATTCTTTTATACGCTTTTACTTGTGATGCATTTAGCTGAAATTTATTGAAAGCTTAATAAGACAGTTGATTAATCGCTAGAGAAAAATTTGTTCTTTCAGAAAGAAAAATAATCATAAAACGTTAAAAATGTTGTAGAATCATATGTTACTTATTACCATAATGACAAGATATGGAATTTGTTTTAACAATTTTTGAATTAAACTACATAAAAACATTTGATTAATCGATTGTCACGAAAGGTCAGTCGAAGCTTAATTTACTTATCGTTATAAGTCCATATCAATATGGTTAAATAGGCGTTAATTAATAATTATGTATAGCCTCTAAGCTTGTAAATCCGAGTTAACGAGTTAACTTACATGCATATATATGTGTACGCCTTTAAGTTTAAGCAGCAGCTAATCGACTGCAGAAATTATCTAAAAGTATATAAAAAAGAAAAATCATCGAGCGCTTCGATGGGCTGGCAAGGTATTTCTAAGTCCACGTCGATTCGTCACTTTAGCAGAAAACTAAAAAACGAGGAAAATAAAAAATTAAATTGATCAGACTCCACGGCAATTTTTCATTCAACAAAACCCCTCTCACACTTCCACAATAATCCCCGACAAAAAAAAAGCAAACCGGCGCGCATCCTTTGGCAGATGAAACTGGAATCGTCGAAAGGGTGGAGGAAAAAAAGCGCGAGAAAAGTCTCATTATCTGCTCGGCGGGTGAGCCTTATCAGTATCGGTTTTGATGCTTATGAGCATAGCGTTCGTACTCGCATAATTAAGTCGAACGATAATGCGAGTCCATAAAGTCACGAGCTCTTAAAATGATTAATTATTTTTCGCGGAAGTTATGCGCTCGCCGCACAAACTATTGCGGCGCTCGGACAAGTCGCACATACATTTTCTTTTGAGCGGCAAGCTTAAATAGAAGCGCGCCTCCTTCCGAGCCTCTCAGTCTCGCGATCGAATGCTGAGCTTAAGCAATTGTCTTAACTGATTTAACGCGAGTGGCAACTTTTAAAAGCGTTGCTTATTTTAATAATATATCTCTAGTCGGTGATCGGTAAAATTACGATACTTTAACTCTACCTCATTATCATACAATTATTCATAAAACGGATTGAATTAAAGCCGCAGCGCCGAAATCTAAATAAAACATTCAACTAAAAATCTCAGTGCCAACATAGTCTAGCAGGCTAGCAAATGAAAAACCGATAAATCTCCGCATCACGCTGACGTAACCGTCGTTAATCATAATACTTAGCGCAGGTAACTGGAGCAGCCGGCGTTGCATTGTAAAATCGGAAGTAAACAAAGTCAGAAGCAGCCACACGCGCGCGCGCGCCTAATGATAAGTCGAGCGAAAAATCCGTGATTATCTCCACCTACAGCCGCACGCAATGCATTGTGCCAAGGTGAAGCTCCAAACGCACACAGAGAGCCTATCCGATTCATCGTCCAACCGCTTATCTATAATCCCGTAATCTGAAAGATTTTCAGATCCCGAAGAGGAAACGATACTTCCAAGACTCTCGCAGTCGAGCTGAGCACACACGAGCGGCTACATCCTTCGTGTATGTGGACGTGGGTGGAGTAAGGGGGTAAAGTGGTTGGGGCACGGCTCGCGCGCGCAGGTTTGCCCTCCTCCTCGTACGGTGAGGAAGAAAGAGAGGATGTAAGGAGAGATATCGGAGAGCTAAGTGCTTGCCGATGATATGCCGACTCAGACGCGCGGCTGTTGCGCTTCGCGAAATCGGTAAGAGCGGATCGAGGAGCAGTTGAGGATCGGGTGGCTGAGGAGGAAGGTTGAAGGTTTTTTTGGGGATTGGTGGTGAAGATTGGTTGGTGGTGAAGATGGAGAGGAACGGGAGGAAGAAGAAGGCTGCGAAAAAGGTATTGGATTAGTGGTGCATCTTTTTTTTATTTTAGAGCTTTTTTATCGGTATAGTAATAGAAGTGACTTTAGTTAGTTATTTTTTAGTTTTATAAGTGGAGAATATTTTGTACACGCGATCGGTAACATTTTTTATTAAAAAAATTGGAGTAACCCCTTAGTTTTGCGTGATTTACATTTTGATTTAAAACCGAACCAAAAAGTCTCTCCAAAAATCCTATCTCACCTACCAAAGGGTAGCTCAAAACCATCCACTCCAAAAAAAAGAACAAAAAACAAACAGCGCACTTGGCACTCAGTATCCTTGATCGCATTATTACCCACCCAAGATTTTATCGCTCCAGCGATTACACGTGCGCGACAGCGAAATATCAAGTTTACATCGCACCTGAACCTTTTTTTTCTCACCTCGCGGCAGTATCGCTCAATAAAGCTCGAATCGTCGCATAAACTTTTTTTGCTCATTCCGCGTAACTCAAAATTGAATAACGAACATTGCACTAAAGTTAAGACGTCCTTAGGCTCGAGACGCAATTTTCACGTTAATGACTATCCGAATGCTTCCGTGACGGTTTGTCCATGTTCGGTATACGGAATTGACCGCATTACGTCAATAAGCTCGCCTCGGTATTATCTTCTTTCTTAACGTGCTTATAAGTATATACGGACTGCTACATTCTCGTTGAGCAATCGAAAACAAAGATAATCTGGATATTCGATATATTGGCTTGGAAAGACAATGCGAATCATGTGCTCGGCCTATCGCAGCAATTCGGCCGGCAATCTAGTTAAAAAATTTATTCAATTTATTTATTTTTTTTGCGGCTTGCTTTGTTTATGATGAAAGAAACTGAGGATTGACATAATTTAAAGCTTAGAAGCACTTTGTTATCGGGAACGCACTGCATCATTTTTTGTAGATAAATAAAATAAAATAAGTGTCTATTAGCTAGGTTTCCTCATAGCCAAGATTTAGACCGGTGTAAGTTCACGGCAATAATTGACAAATCGAATGGTGATTATATAGCGAGCAACATCACGTGCCGACGAGCGCATCACATGATATTCAGATCATTTATTACACATCTGCATATTATGCCAGACACGTACGAGGCTTCATTCATTTGATGATTAAAAATCTTGGACGGAGCGCCAGTTGTTTAGCCGATTTTCACGCTAATTTTTAATCGATTGGTTGATCACTACAGGAGTCCGACTATTTTTAGTAATTGCGAATAACCAAATACTCGAGGTGATTCTTGAAAGAGTGTTTATTTTAAATTCTGTGCACTTTTTCCTTTTGAAATTGTTTGAAGAGTATTTAGTATGATTTTGAAAGAAGAGAAAATGATACAAACAAAAAAAGAATGAAATTTCAACAAATTTTAATATCTACATTTAAATTTTTCATATAATGTTACATTTTTAAAATATTGTAAGCACATAGTAATGTTCTAAAAAAATTATATTTTGTTACCTTGAATTTATTGAGAAACATGCAAAACCATATCATATACATCTTACATATAAAATTAAGACATGGCATAAAATTTGACGTTTATACGTAAGACAGTAAATAATTGATTTCTATTATTAATAATTACAAAACATGCATCATAGTTAAAATTAGTAAACTGCTCACATTTTTTCCTTTTAAGTCACTTTACCTGAAGTGTAGTTAATATTTGATTTTTTAAAACAAAATTATGTAGTCATGAATCAGAAAACTTTTGTAAATTTTTTTAATTTCCACTTTTTATTAGATTAGTTTATTTAATTTTTACAATTAAGTGCCTTATACTTAAAATACATTCTTTAAAAACTACGTTTACAACTTTTTAACATAATTAAATAAACATAAATGAGCGATTCTATGAAAAATTGGATATGAAAAATTTTTTTGTAACTTTGCAAATATGTTTCACTTGATTATACGATCAGAAGGAATTATTAATTTTCCACGTTTATACTTGTTTAGTAATTAACTGTCAAAGTGAAACTATGTACCTTTTTTTAATTTTTGCAAGTGATCAAATTTCATTTTCTTTATTAAAGTAACGATTTTTATAAAATGGTATAGATTTTTGTTAGAAAATTTTAAAAATTTAAATATAAAAAATTAGTTTGTCGCTTTCAATAAAAATAAAATAAATATGCTTATTTATTTCAAAAATCAAGTTTTTTTCATTTTTTGTTATTATTTATATGAAACTAAAAATGAAAACTATAAAAAGATTATTAAATCCAATGCTGAAAAAATTTCCAATTGATTCGAATGACTCAAAAGTTTTACAAGTTTTCATTAAAAGAAGAACATACCTATATCTTAAAATCATAGTTAAGATCACATAAGTATTCAGTACTTGAATGAATATTAGCCAAGTTTTAGATTTCAACATGTTTTTCTCATTATGGACGAATGTTTAAATATTAAAATCTCAATTTCTAAAAAACATAAATAATTATTTAATTTTTATCAGAAGCCACGGAAATGTGGTCGATGACTCGAATCGTTACTTCAATAAGTGTAAAAGTTAGCTTATTTCATTACCACGTAAGATAGTATAGTGAACCAAAATGGAACTCAAACTACATTTACTTTAAAAAATTAAATGTATTATACAAACACGGAAAATTTTACTCCTTATAGCTAATTTGACTGTTTGAGTATGATTTAACAGGATGTCGTAGCCGTATAACATGTGATCTCTACTTTCTGTATTTTAAAATTTGTATTAAAATTATTAATTGTATAACAAATCTACTAGGTTCGTTGACTCCGAAATAGTAATAGCTAGGGCGCTCCGCTTATGAAGTAATAATTAGTATGCAATTATTTTAATACAAACAAAATTGGTGCATACGTTATACTGCTAAGGCATAATTTTAACCCATGTCTAAAGAAGTATTAAAGTTGCAGATTTAAATAAAATCAAATATTCTCATTTATAAAATTTTGTACTAAGAATAATTTTTATTGGGTATCAAAATTTTTCAAAAATAGTAAAAAATTAATTTTTTTATAATTAATTTCAATGTAAATCTTTAAATTTTATTTTTCATCGTGAAACAAATTTTTGTTATTCCCTGTTCCTTATGGAATTGCCGATATATCTTCAAGAATGACGAACGAAGAAACAAATGTTATTATGAATACTATTACGTAATGTTATAATAATTATCACAAAATTGTAATATCACTAATATTTAGTACATTTGAAATAAGGAGTATAGTACCAATAAAAGTTTAATTAATATAATTAAACCTTTTAATCGTACATTCTATTTTTTCTCATTGTAGTTATTTTAAACAAAATTTTTATTTTAAAAGTCGCTTAAAGATGTCAATCATCATTTAAATAAAATTCTTATTTTAAAAATCCTTTTAACGTGTCAGCCGTCAACTACGTATTTTTATTTATTAGCTCATCTACAAAAGACAAAAAAAAAATTTCCAATAAACCACCCAGAACCTACGATCTTCTAAAACCCTCGAAACATCAAAAAATCCAACAAACCCATTCCTAACCATCTATCTCCATCCCACATCAATCGCTACGCTCAGCGCATTGTCTCCTCACAGCTGCAACGCAGTCGCGTAACAAACTCTCTTACACGCTCATGAAAAATTCATCTCTCCCTGCTCTCCGACGCAGAAGGTGCTGCTCTCCATAGTCGATCCGTGGGACGTCAAAGTCGCCAGTGTCGATCCGCTCGGTCTGGCGAGCCGGCGCGGCGTTTCCATCGAGAACCTCGACATCGCGCCAGCCTCACTAGTAGCCGCATCCAGTCCTCTCCTACATCGCCGGCATCCTGGCTCAACACCGCCTACATCGGCTACAGCTTCCTGTGGCAGTCCATTGCCGGTGAGGACGCCCTGGCCCTGGTACAAGCCTGGCGCGGTCAGTCCGGTTCGGAGATCGGCAAGGTAAATATCGAGGCTTTTTTCCTTGTTCTTTCTCTGCTGGCTCGTTTTTTGGTTTTTATGTGCGAGCGAGGTGCGCTCATGTGACTCGCTCTGCGCCTTTCACGAGCTCTGCGCGATGCTAATTACCGATCGGACGGTTTTGAGGCCGAGTGTATGTATGCGTCAGGAGTTTAGAGGTTTGGGATTTTTGTGGGATTGAGGAAGTGATTTTCTCGTTGAGGATGGCTGATGTGTTTTATGTTACTTGGGAGTCGGTGCTTTTTTGGCTTCGGTTGTAATGAAGATTCGCATAAATATCGGCCATTTGTTTTTCTTTATTTTTCTAGTTAAATTGAAACGTTCTCGTTAGCTGCATTACGTTGGACGTTTATTTGCATAGATAATTATAGTTTCAATAATAAATTAATTTTTATAACATCTCTCGTTACTTCTTACTGTTAAACATTCAATTATTTTAAAATAAGTATTTATTTAAAGATGACTGTCAACTTACAATTGCAATCTTAATTAATTCAAATTTCAATATAAAAAAAAATTAGATAAAATTAAGAAAAGCCTTTTACCTATTTAACAAAATTAAAAACTCAAACATAAGAAAAATAATACACTCATGCTCAAATCTACTCCGTACTTGAATACAGCACGAGCCCGAGCTGCGACAGCCCAGCGGCAGCAGCCCGCTTAACTCCCACTGCTGCGGATGTTCCAATTAAGCTCTCTCAATCCGTCAAAGACAGAGAGCCGGCTCAGCTCAGAAACGAAAAGCCCACCAAAAAGAACACCATCAAAATAATCGATCAAAATCCAACCATCGAAACCAAGCCGACTCCAGTACCACAGCAAAACGACGTGACCAAAGAAAAACCCAGCGACAAACCAGTTATACTCGATTGTCCGAGCGAAAATACAGGCGCGAGGGTCGAGCTCACTTTTGTCGATGAGACCGACAAAGAGAACGGAGCTGGTAACGTGCCTGCGCTTGATTGTACCGACGGCGCTGGAAATGACCGTGTGAGTGACAAGTCGCTTGTTTCACTCGTGGAGGATCTGGTACGCTCGAGGTAATTGAAAACTAGTTTTTAGTTCGTACATTTTGTTTTTATTGCCGGGTGGTTTTGGCGATGGGTTTTTGATTTTTGGATGTGATTTTAGGTATAATCAGCCGCCTGTTATTCACCGGAAACTGCAGAAGAAGCCGCTGGTGGAAAGAAACGTCGATCTTACAGGTTGGATTTATAACGTAAGCTAGTAGAAATTTACTCAATTTAGATTATGGATACTCTTCGAGAATGGCGTAATTGTTGCTTTACTCACAGATACTTTGGGCATCTATTATTGTTATCTAAAAGCCAGTTGCCCAGCCAGATGACCGGATCGTCCGGCTTTGATTCGCAGCACTTTCGCGAGCATGGAAATTTACGTTTTCTGTGAATTGGGTAATGCATGCTATAGTACGAAACTTACCTTAACTAGACCTTCTAGCAAAATTTCGTTAATCTCTTTCGATAAGTATTCCACTGCAGATTCGTTTATTGATATAGGCTCCGTAATACCTTTAAAAAATAGCATTGTTAAACATGCTTGAATTATTGTTTGATTCATTTTCTACACTTACGATCAGGAAAGAAAAAGTGTATCTCCCTGACAGCAGCTTTCAGGCTGTCACTCCCGTGTACGGCGTTTTGCATATCATCGCCTTCTCGGCCGTACTTTCCTCGAATGCTGTCCGGAGCGTAAACTCTCGCATCACGAACCTTGTTTTATAACAACAAAAAACGATTAATCCTCAAAATTCTATCAACATAATGAAATTTTTTAAATTCATTATTTTGTTTACTCAAATATTTCAAATCACCTTAGCTGGTCCCATGAGGATTTTCCACTCCTCGACCGCATTAACTTTCGACAGTATCATAGCAATGATCGGCCCCGAGCTCATATAAGCCACCAACCTAGCAAAATCCTCCTCCTCGTAATTATCCAGGTAAAAATCCGACACCTGCTCAGGCGTCAGCCTCAGCCAGCGTCTCTGAGTAATTTCAAAAGCCTCGTCTATAATAGCCCGTTCGATCTCTTTTCGATACATCATCACTTCCGGTTTTATTATGGCCAATGTGCCTTCGATCCCTGTATACTCTTCTTCAAGCTGAACAGACGGTTCGGATTTTATAGAAGGACAGGTACCAGAGCAAGTGCAGGTTTTAAGAGATGAAGATTTCTCTTCTTCATCACGATCGGGACATGGTACGGTCTTTTGTTCTACATTGACGAGTTGGCATTCGTACATCTCAGGGCAAACTCCATCTCCTATCAAATTTCCTTCTGGATCCACTACCTGGCACGTGAGCAGTTCGGGACAAGTGGCGTCTTGGAGGCATTGGAACACTACCTTTAAATTAATATAACCCGTGAGAAACTTTCACTTAAACAGTTTACTAAATATAGTCTTTATCATCACAGCTGATTCAGAGGTCGACGATGAGTCAGAGCCTGGAAGCAAGTTCAGGTCGGCTTTGCTCAGTTCGAGTTGGAGGAAGGAAATCGGCGGCTCCGCTGAATCTTGGTTATCTATTGTTGTTTCACAATCTTCATTCTGATTGCTCTCCTCGGGGTTTGCGCAGTCGCACATTTTGAAAGTACACACGTACTTTATCTTTTCCTGGTCAAAATGTTTTTCTTTATTCTACTACCGTCCTTGATTGTATTACACTGGGTAAACTTGTAGGTTAAGAAACAACAGACTGCTGGGTTTTATTGCGCGGCGGCAGTGCCGTAATTTACTGGCGCAATAATTTTCGGAACTGCCTTTTCATCTTTTTTATTGCCCGCCCGCTGCTCTTTTGCATCTTTGCTTTCTGTTTGCGCTTGAGATAAGATAATCATACAATGATCCTATAGACTTGTATTTTCAATCGTTATTATCGCAATGTTATTTTAAGAGAAGCTAAATTTAAATAACTCATAATGGAAATAAATAAAATATTTCATTTAAAAACTAAATGCAAGCAAGTTGTATACTTAATTTTTAAAAAAATCACTAAAACAATCAGTGATTTGCAGGTAGAGACGAAACCGGGATACTGAAGAATGATATTTCGATAAACGGTTCAATAAACAACGACGAAAAGGAGATTACAGATCAAGAAGAGCCTTCTAACAAAAAAATTCGTAAACTTAGCTTATCTATGCCAACTAAACTTGATGATATGGAAGACCTTCGAATTGGCAATGGAAAGGTAAACAAAAGTCATTTAAATTATGAAAAAATATTTTTTGAACTTTCATCGAACTTTTTTTATTGAACGATACAAACGTTAAGTAGATAGTTAAACCTTTGTTTAAAGCAGTGTTGTTTTAAAGCCATGTTAAACCTTTTCATTTTCAGTCTGATATTGAAACAATTAACAGACATTTCATCTAATTCTTTACAATATTATTTTATTAATTTACAAGTCTTTAAAAACAAAAGAGAAATCCCCGCACATAAAATTAAAAACTCCCAGACTTTCCAAAACTCCGATAAACAAAGGATTAACGACCGCACACGCAAACCAAACCCAATCGACCGCTTTTCCAAAGAACAACAAACCATAAATCCAACAAAGCTATCGCTCGCCCAGAACCGTATTTACAAGTCAACGATTGACCAGCCGAAAGCGAAATCCAGATCAGTGTGCCGCGCGCTCTCGGTTTATCGCTGCCATTGTCACGTTATATAGCTCCGCGCTTTCGGCGAGTTCGCGAGCTCGGTTTTATCAATGAGCGGGAGCGATGCGAAAGATTGCAGATACAGCTCCATATATTCGCTGGAACGAGCGCTTTCCGGCGGCTGCACGCGACTGCATCCGATAACGGCGCGGCGCCGCGAGGTGAGTTTTCGCTGGGTACAAATCAAATGACGTTGGTTTGTGCGGTTGTTGTCGACGCTGGTATTCTTTTCTTTTTGTTGGAAAATTATTGTTGTTTAGTGTGTTTGAATTTTGCGAATATTTTTAAAATTATTTTTTTTAATTTGTTTAACATTTTGGCTTGAATATGTAAAGGAGAAGCGGTAACAAAGATTTTGATACTTTAACGCCTTTTTGTACAATGAAAATTGGAGAACGGCTCTAAACTAGCTAATTGTCAGTTGACGGTCACGCATGGGGCCGTGAAAACCGGATTCTTGTATATACACAGTCTGTGATTACGTAATAAAACTTGCCAGCTGTGCTTTAGAATGCGGCAGTTCATCACTGTCTATTTAGAACATTACTGTGTTATTCCATTATCGAAGTATTGACACTAATGAACAATCAAATAAAAATACAATTTTCGATCGAACTAGTTCAATAACGATGAGTGATAATCGTTAATAAAACCAGTAATCAGTGTTTCCAGTGAAATTAGAGTTATTGTAATGGATGGGTTTCGTGATATACAATAAATTTTCAAAATTAAATATTTGCTAGTGGTAAATTTATTTATCAAAATTTTATTTTATTTATCAAAAATTAAAGATAGTATTATATTTATATTATTTATATTTTTATTTATACTAATCAGAATTCGTTTTTATCTTTCTGTGTCTTATTTATACGAGCTATATATAAAATATGATAATTAAAAAAAGTAAATAAATAAAATGATTATTTTTATATTAACTTTATGTAATCATTAATGGATTATCAATCAATAAACATAAAAACAGGTAACATCAAATAAATTTGTAGTTGGGAAATCGATAACGCGTAAATATTAATTTGGACTAAATGAAAGATTACCTTTCTTACGTGAATGACAATTTATTATAACAAAAAATTTTTACAAAAAATATAATTCAAACAATTATACAATACATATTTTTTTTTACAGGGCGTCTCATCAAAATTTGCCAGGCGCGAGAGTGACAGTAGTGTAACTTTCAGCAACAGCGGCTCTACCTTAAATGGGAGCACTTTAGGCTCCGACACCGAAGACGAAGAAAATGAAGAAGAATCATCAAAGTAAGTAAATCAACTAATTCTTTTAACTATCTAATCATAACCACACGAGCTTCAATTATTATTCTTCCGTTGCTACATCACAAACATGACAATAACCGCGTACAGCACAGTACCGATCCTCCGCTATTTATCAATCTAACTAACATTGACGAGCGTAAAAAAACCTCCCAAAAAAAAGACCGATATCAAAGCACACACTACAAATCAGCCGCATTATCAAAACCCGCTGAATAAAATTATCATTGCCTTGGAGCAGCCAGACAGCAGCCGAACTCCACACTAACTCATCATTTTTTTTTTCCTTTTCCCAACCGATTCGAGATGTTATTTACGGTTCCCACTACTCCATCTTCTTTTTCCTCGTGATAATTCGCCGCCAGCCAGCAAACTGCGCCGATCTAGTCTCGCTCCGCCGCGAGTGCGAGCGCAGACTCGCAGCCATCTCTCGTCTCTTACCGATCTTCCAACACCTGTTTCAACGCATAACTCACCTCTTATCTAAACCGCGAACTTCAGTGCCAAAACGACGAATGCCACGAGGCTTGTAAAACAGAGGAGACAAGAATGATTCCAAGATACGATGTGGGAAGTGCGATGTCACTGCAAAGGTACATTATACATTAAGACTTACTGTTTCTTTCCTTCCGCGAGTGCCGCTGGCTCGTCGGTTTCCCCCCGCCGATCGGCCGAGCAGATAAGAGCCGCGAAAGTTTGCTTTTCCACTCCAGTCGAAGTTGAAGCGGAGAATCACCGCGTGGAAAAGAGAGGAACTCGCGGCGCTCGTTTGCTGAGAGCCTCGAGAAATAAATAAACGCGTCATGAGCGCGCGCTCCGAAAAAGAGAGGTTTCTATACTGCGTATATTTTTACGGTCTTGCAGCTGATTTGCTTAGTTTCGGTGGTTTTTTGGTGTAGTGTGAGTTTATGTGAGTTTTTTAATTTTTGTTGTGCTTTGTTGTAGGATACCATTGCAGTCGCCTGGGAGGCCAGGCTTCCGGCCGTCGGTGCTGCCGTCGACGATGTCCGGGAAGCTGGCTAACGAGCAAATGGACTATCCGAACGCGCAGAGCACCAATTCGACAATTACTAGTGTAAATAGCATTAGTAGCTTGCTGAAGGAGAAGCTGCAGTGGTCGATACCTCAGGCATTGCGGAGCAGTAAAAAAAGGCAAAATGCTGATTACAGGTATGGTTTAATGTATTTTAATAAATTGAAAATAATAGCATCAATTTTTATTTATTATGTAAAATTATTATAACAAATGTACTAACTTGTTTAAAATTTTACGTATTTAAGTTTTATTAAAAATAAATAATTTAAACGTTAAGTCATCTATTGCAAATAATAAAAACATTTTCTTTCGTTTTATCTTGGAAAGATAATAAAATGTTTACATTTTAATGTTTGCCTCTCAATTAGGCTCCGTGGCTTCGTTGGATTTCTTTTCTTGTGCGTCATATTTCTCGTTGGTTTCGCTCACGTCTACTACACTCATCATGTTCTACAAAGAGCTTACTTCGACAAATTCAGGTAATAGACATTCCAACATTATTTCAAACAATGATCCACATAACTCAACTATATTTATTTTATTTACAATACCAAAAGGTTCAACAAAAATGAGCGATTGATGCACGTGTACAGCAGCTCAGGCGTAGAGATAATATCAGCAAGACTGGGCGTGGGTATCCCAGCCGATAACGGCGTCTTCTCCTGCCTACCCCAGCATCAACGTGCCGACAAGGTCTGCCTAGAGTGGCTCCATCATTCAAGACTCTACCTTGGACATACAAAGCGTGACAGCATGAACTGTTACCACGTGACCTGGCAAAGTCTTGATGCAGCAGTCAACCCTCAAGACTGCTTCGACTGGTCACCCAAGCGCGGACACTGGTATGGTGCTGGCCAGATCCAGAACATGGCTTATCCGCTTGAGCAAGGCAGATTAGAGCCGAGTCCTTTTATTACCGGTGATATAAGGAAGCATCCCTTTGGCAACGTGCTCAAAAGATATTTTCTCAATTCGAAGGGCGCGACTATCACCGTTGATCCGGAAACGCCGCTCTATGTTTCGATTAACGTCACTAAGAAGAAGGAGCTTTGTCTGATGGCCAAGCATGATGCCTTCGCCTACATCAATCACCTAACCGAGTTCCCCCAACTGAACTACTCGATCTGTGCAACTGATAACATGAAGAACCTGCACTCCTCGATGGCTGAAAAGTTTCTTTGGGACGGTCTTAAGCCTGATGAGCTCCAAGGGATCCACTCGCTGCTCACCGAGCCAGTCTGGCAGATCTCACCAACCAATGAAGCAGACATCTACAACTACACAGAGGACGTCATAGCCCTGGGTTTTCTCAGACAAGGTCATGTACTACTCAGCGAGGAGTGGCAGCCCAGCTCCGGTGACTTCACCCTCGACGAGACCAGATTCAAATCGATGAAGGAAACCATAGACGTGATTCATCGACGTGGCTTCCGCATAGTCTTCACCGTCCAACCATTCATCTCAACTGAGTCAGAGAACTTCAAAGATGCAGTCAACAACCGGCTCCTCATCTCAGAACGCGGCAGTGATCCAAGGATCCCAGCCCTCACCAGGTACAGGAGCGTCAACAGTGCCGGTGTCCTCGACATCACCAATAACAAGACCCTACCGTGGTTACAAAGCAAACTGGAGCCACTAATGGACAAGTACCACGTGGACTCGTTCTACCTAGACCTAGGTACAGCTCAGGATATGCCGCATTATTACAAGTGCGAGCAGCCGCTGACCAACCCGGATCATTACAAAACCTTGTTTGTCAATTCGATACTTGGATCGGTGCCGGTCATCGGTGTGTCCAGTGCCATAGCCAGGCCAAGAGCGCCTGTGTTCGTGTCTTTACCGCCGTTTCCCTCATCTTGGAAGGCTATTAAAACGGTTATACCTACTGTGCTTAGTTATGGTATTATTGGTTATCCGTTTTTGATGCCTGGTGCCGTGGGTGGTGATGTGGCTCTGCCGATGTCCGATAATAATCCCGACAATGATTTTGAAGTTAATTTACCTGATAAGGAGCTCTACCTAAGGTGAGGCATTCTTTTTGCTTATTTATGTTGGATTATTTCTAATCCTTTTATCTAAGACAGATTAAAATAAGTGTCATTTTTTCGCATTTCTAATTAGTTTAAAATAAAACAATGATTTTTCAAAAGTTTATGCATATTCTCTATATTGACATAAAATGCACTTGTTTGATAGTTTAAAAATCTAGAAAAAACTGCTGACAGTATTTCATGAAAATAATTAATTTATTTCTTAGCACAATCTAGAGCACGTATTTATTTAGTTAGCTACATGATTATATATTTTAATGCGGAAAAAAACAGACAAAAAAGAGTTATCCTGATATTAATTCATTAAGAATTATATAAAATTTTAAAAATTGAGAAAAAAATATAATATAAATTAAACCTCGTAAATTTTTGTAAATTAATCACCAAAAAAATCATTTAATATTATAAAAAAAAAAGAAAATTTTTAAATTTAGTAAAATATAATTTAAAAACGTACAACATAACATTGTTGATCGTGTAAACACTAAAAAATAAAGTATGTGTTAAAAATAAATCTCTACATAAATTTTCATTTATTATAGCAATATTTAATCTCATCTAGTAGTAATAGGAAAATATGAAAATTACTGTATACTTTACATTTAAAAAATATTTATTGATGAGATATAGTTTTTTACCAAACCTTAAAAATAATAATAACTTTTCACAAGATTATCAGCGTTTGCTTAATTTTTCCATTTATTCTTATTGACTTTTGTTCGATAATTTACAGGAAACTTTTAATAACATATCTTATCCAATAAAAATACTACGCAAATCAATTAACGCAAATTTTTGAATACTATTGAAAAATATCATTTTCTCAAAAATAAGATATAAAAATAATGTGTAATAATTTTCATTTTTTAGATGGTTACAACTTTCGACGTTCCTGCCGGTAATCCGGTTCACCCACTTACCCAGCAAGTACTCCGACGACCACGTGCTCGAGGTAGCAAAAACCTTGACGACCCTGCGCCAGAAGACCGTCACTCCCTTACTGAAAAAATACGCAAACGTGACCCTAGACACTGGCTTACCGATCATCAGACCACTATGGATGCTCGATCCCGCCGATCCAGCTTGTCACCTGGTAGTCGACGAGTTTTCCGTCGGAGAGGAACTAATCGTCGCGCCGATTCTCCATTCCGGAAGTAGGCAAAGAGAGGTCTATTTGCCGGCTGGGGTATGGAAAGATGGTATTGACAATAGTTTGAGGAAGGGATCCCGATGGATACACAACTACAGAGTGGCTGACGACAAAATCGCGTACTTCGTCAAGATGCCCGACGATATGAGATTTTAAATGTATATTTTTAAATTTATTGTTTTCTTTTTTGTATATATTATGTTTATACGCTTAGGTATGTGTTACGTATGAGGTTAGCGAGCTTGAGGTTGGACGAGAAGACTGTTTCTGTATAATAATGGCTGTTACCGCACATTTTATAGTTTATTGAGTACTATGTGAACGTAGCTTAAATCACTTTCGTTTAAGCAAATTTTTAGTTTCTAAAGCGTGTCTTATATTTGTTGTTTTAATCCAGATTTGTTTAATAGAAATGTGAAAGTGATATTTCTATAATCAATTTTGACTCAGATAAATGTATCTTTTAGCACGAGTCAAATAAATATTTTTACAGCGAATCGTTCTTTATTCAATAGAAAATATATGTTTCATTATGAGTATCTTATTTTATTCATACTTGTTATTAATTCAAAGAATTTTAAAAATACTACTTATGGTTACTATAATAATTCTAGAATAGTCGCATAAATGTTATAAACAATCCTTAATTGATAGAGCTAATAGTAGTATTTTAGAAACAATTTAATCAAAATTCTTAAATCTGAAATTAAATTTCGGATAGTAATGATTATTTTCATATTTATCAAAATAAAATTACTACTCTAAGCAGTTTTAAAATAAAAAAAAATTATAAAAGGTGATGAAGTAACTAAATTATACAGAAAGTACAAATAAAAATCTTTATTAAAATAAAGTTGTGATTATTGAATAAACAATAAGACTTATTTATTTAACAAATTATCAAATAAATAATAATGCATACTATAAAATGTAATAGAGGTAAGAAGGAAATGATGGTAAGGGTATAGACAAAAAGACAGCTCATAAGGTATAGTTTATATTTATTATATTATTAATTTAATCATATAGCATAACATTATTATTTCTATTATAATAATTATAGCACCATGAACACTCCACAGTAAGTTTTAATTCGTTACTCGAAAACGCGATGCGACGGTGCGCTTCGAGGAATGAGAACCGAGGGGTGGTGAGAATTTCGCGTTACCTCCGTTATAAGCGATAATCAATAAATCTACAGGCATTAATAAGAATTATGATAAGAATAATTCGTTCATTTAGAAATTCGAATGACTAGATGATTTTCTTTTAACTTTAATAATATAGGAAAACATCGCGCATACGATTACTGACTAGAATCTCTCGAGCTTTTGAAGAATCTTCTTCGGGAAGTTCGCCTTTTCGATATATATATATAAACCAAATAAAAACAAAGGCCAACGGAATAAAAAAGAAAGGTCTAAACCTCGTAAGCGTCTCACCTCGAAGATTCTCGAAAATCAATGGCTTACAAGAGTATAAGAAGCGTTTCAAGCAACAGCCACTACATGCGAAATCGAATTGGCGCTTGCCCTTGTGTTTCACTTTTACGAAATTATCAACCTTTGATCATTTCTTTTTTATATACATATATATGTATATATATAACTCCGTTCCCATCCCCGGTGTGCATCGCGATATTCTCTGCTCAGTGCGGGTGTTCACCATTTCATTTCTCTCTTGCGCTCAATTTGAGAAATTTCGACTTTCATTACATAATTCCACCGTTCAACTGTATCTCTTTTGTTGTTTAATATATTTATTTTTTTTTTTTTTGTTTTTTACTTTAATGTATTTTTATTTTTTTGTTAAAGCTCGTACCTAATTTTTATCCCTCTTTTACACATAATTAATTTCAATTCTTAATGGATTTACTTGCTTTAATGCTTTATAATTTTTTTTTTTTATTTTTTTTTTGTATCGATCATAGTCAAACAAAAGAGCATGTGTTTCTTATTTATCTATTACTTCGTTTAAATGTAATTCCATCATTTGCATATCATCCTACCTAAATAGCTGGTCAATTATTACTCGTTAATAAATAATACATAAATACACAGTTACATGCTTCATCACGTCGTCCTTTCAATATCCTTTCTCGCATTCTCACTCACTTTTTCACGTCTCTCTCTTTCACTCTCTCTCTCTCTCACTTTCCATCTTCATACATTGTTTTGCAATTATGTACGTTTATAAAAAGCTTGTTTTTATCGCGAATAAAGGAGAACGATGATGATCATGATGACTTCAATCTTAAATCGCAAATAATTCGCGTTTCAATACAAGTATACTCGTGTATCTTCATATAGAAAGTCGCTTTGAAATAATTATTTTTCGTGTAAACGACGGAAATGCACTTTTTTCTTCGCAATAACAAATAATAATTCTCTTTATATATGCTATCTAACTAATCAAGTACATATTTTTTACGTATGTAGTCGAGAAAACAGACAAACAATTTACAAGTTAAATTATGTAATTGCATACGGGTTTCCCTAAGGCCAGCTGAAAAATAGGCGGTAAAAAACTTACCTAGGATAAGCCTCCCAGTTATTGGTCCCTTCACCTCACCACGTACTTATAGAAACGAAAAACGTAAATATTTCTCTAAGTTACAAGTATCATGGCAATTGTTAGATAAATATTATTAGAGAAAAGCATTACTCATTGATATCTCGCGTCAAATCTCTTCACTCTCTCTCTCTCTCTCTCTTTCTCTCTCTGAGATACAATTGAAGAATACGATTACAATACAATACGATGCGATACGATACAAGACAATGCAATACAATATATGTATATGTATATGGACGAAGTAGCAGGAAAAATAGACTATAAAATTATTGGATCGGTTCGACTCGCGCTTAGGTTAAACTCGACTCGCTCGTATTGCATCTCAGTATATATATAAAAAGCAGCCAGTGTATAGAGAATCGTGTGCTTGGCAAAGTGGCGACTAATGTCGGCACCAATAACTGTTAAGCTTAGGTCTCCCTATAACTTCGAACGACCATCAAAACTCTCTCACGAGCTCGACGTCGTCATTAATCACAATTCTCCATTTGTCTCCCCCGTCACATTTTTTTATACCCAGACGCATAATCACACCATAAACGTCTCTTTCTCATTCTCGCTTTCTCTCTCTCTCTCTCGCTCTCTCTCGCTCTCTCGCTCTCTCTCTATTGTAAAAATCGCACTTTGTTAGACTATTATGAGGCGCGTCCAGCGCACTTAGCCGCTCGCCGATCGGGCACCAGGCGTTTTCTCCTCTTTTTTTTTATTTCTTCACCTTTCTTCCGTTACCATTTTTCTCTCTTATTAATCTTTATCTTTATCATTAGCTTTATTCTCTCTCTCTCTTTTTTTAATTATTTTTATTTTAAATGTTTTTCTTAGTAGCGCGAGGGCCGTCGTTATAACCGAGCATTTAAAATCTCTAGGGTCCATCTGCACGTGCGCATGCAAGCGTGTACTTCGATTTATATAACAAGCATACCGGAAAGCAAAGCTGCGCTCGGCTTCCGGAAACGAGCAACGACCGTGTCTTGCCGGGATTCGCAAAATACTCGAAATCGAGAGGTTGCAATTATCGGAGCGATATATTGCGGACCTCGCATTCCGCGACGTCTGCGTACATTTAGCTAATCTTGGAAATATTTCACGCATAGTTTTATTATTATTTTTTTTTTTAATATAATCTTAAACATTCAAACGCATTCAACAAATTGAATAGAATAATAAAATTCAAAATAATACATGCAGCCTGAAAACATCGATGAGATTCTTTTGATTTTAGGGCACTCGCTACTATCATTATCATCATTATCATCATCATTATCATCGTTAATCATCATCACACTAATCGCTTTTGTCATCGCCCTACTCCCTATCACGAGCAGTATAGTCGCTATCATTGACAGATGCGTAAGTATAAAAGTTTTTTTATAGCTCGTTAGAATTTTTTATTTTATTTTTTTTTTTCTGCATTTTTTTCTTGGCTTCCTTCTTCGTCGCTCTTTATGTGTCCTATAAATTAACGCTACGACTTTGAAGTTTTCAGTTGTGGATGCGGCCGATTTATCCCGACGCTCTCGGATCTCTCTCGTCATTTTCAATAACCATTCGAGTTTCGCTTTTTTTTTTTTTTAATTACGTGGACTCGCCTGGATGGATATTTTGTTTATTTAATGTTTTTAAGTTTGTTAAACTCAGCAACACGTTCTACTTCACGGATTACAGTCGTCTATTACGATTTTTTTGCTTTTTTGTTGAATTAAGTCTCTTAGTTCAGGGACGTGACAACGGCAATTGTCAGCTATTTTACCTTATATTTTTTTTTCACAGCAACGACTTTTTGACTTTTCCGCAACTCTAAAACATTAGGGGTCACGACATAGATAACATCACGTAATTCCCACTAAAGTTAAAACGAATCGTGGAACGAGATATTCAGATTTATTTTTAAAAAGATTTTTG
Source organism: Eupelmus urozonus (assembly GCA_900480035.1). Taxonomy (NCBI): domain Eukaryota; kingdom Metazoa; phylum Arthropoda; class Insecta; order Hymenoptera; family Eupelmidae; genus Eupelmus; species Eupelmus urozonus. The sequence continues at coordinate 7,171 of UELX01002489.1, read as the reverse complement.
CCCAAAATTCTTTTTAAAAAATCTGTTAAACAGTTCTATACACTGTGAACATATTATTCTCGCAACACTGCACGAGAGTGTAAATTTTCTTTACGCTTAGACATTTACGATGACAAGACATTATTAATAGTCGTAATAGCTGGTATAATTTTATAGGAAATGACATTTGACGCGCTGGTCAAAAATTCTAGCGAATGAAAGGACATACATAATTGAAGTGTTAGCATCGCATTTTTAGCCTTCCAATAAAGGTTATTTTCGTTATTATACTAATCGAGACTTGGCGATAGTTCACAATGTTTCAATACGCGCTAATCTAAGCATTTGAATGCCATTTAAAAGCAAATATTGGAGATATACGCTGAGCTCTGTTTCGATGCGAACCGACACGTGACAACTACTCGCTGTACATTTGCTTTTCATCTACGTATAGGTAAACGTTTCAAAAAACTTTTTCTCCCAACAAGTATAAATTTTCTAGAATGATTTATGTCTTATATACTCCGATACTCAATCTATAAATTTTATTTCTAACTTTTAATTTCATACGACTTGAAGGGAATGTGCATTGTTCATTGTCGGTTGCTGCATCAGCGCTCAGGAAGACGCAAAATCGTCTTGGAGAGTCTTTGTGCAAGGAAATCACGGGAAAGATGCGATACATCGAAAAATTTACAGTCCTTAGGCGACTCAGTGCATTATTCCAGTCCATTCATTAAACATCCGGGAAATTATAAACACTAAACTTAATATCCTATTGGATAACTATTTCGTCTCTTCTCCGATGTGTATCACGTTCTATCGAACAAGTTCGACTTTAAAGTCAACACGAGGTCACTTTGGTACATCTTGAGTCCGAAAAGGACGTACAATCAGTTTATTCCCGGATACCGTGGCTTTTATCAACTCGTATTTCGTTTTTTAATTAAAAAAACACTCGTCGCTTTCCCGTGCGTTCCAGTTGATACTATCGCAAGGTTATTGCTAATATAAGTTGCATATAAAAAGCGCCGAAAAAATAAATCCAGATGACAGTGCGAGCAAATACTCGGACATCGCTAATAGTAGATGCAAATAAAAAGTTCAAGGGCGGCTTATTTATCGACTCATCGTAAAATACGTGACGGTTTTATGCATCAGTTCGTCGGTGTGTACGTCAAGTACGACAGACTCTCGAAAAAAGTCATCACGAGGACGGGAATTTTGGATAATGCGTAGCGTGTAATTATTGTTACCTAATGTCGAGAATCGAGCTGGCACGGTACGACTTGTGGCCCGAATAGAAGAAATCTTAGTTATCGAAGTTAGGCCAAAACGCGCGCGGCTTGAAACTCAACCATAATCGCTGGACAGGTCGCGAAGGCCTAGAATTCCAATCGATACGCGCTACAGCTGGTCTCATGATCCTGAAGGTTGATTGTGCATCTCGATGCTGAGGGCGAGAGGTCGATGTGATGAGCAGCCAAGGCTTCTTCGTTGTCTGCAACCCAATAGCCTAAAGTATCAGTGTCGTACGTTGGGATCATTGTGACCTCTGAAAAAGAAATTTTTCATTATTTTTTTATATATTTACTTTTAGCTAATTATTGAAAAAAATATGATAAATGATAGTAACCTAAGTCTTTGTCTTCCCACGTCTTTTTGGCTTCGAGTAGTGCATCGTAAACCTCACGGCTCGGTTCAGTACCGCTAAATACGTAGTACCTCGCTCGAACCTTTTTGAAAAATTCTAAGGCCGTATAAAATGAATTTCCATGATGAGAGACGTACGTTAAATCCACGTAAACTGGTTGTACTTTATTTTTTGAATCTTTTATTCTCTTCTCATTTTTACTAGGACTTTCGGAGCGTTTTTTGTTTTTGATATTTTCAGACATCACTTTTTTGGCTTTTTTTTTGTCTTTTTTAGGCGTGCCAGGTGAACCTTTATTCGAAACCTCATTTGTTGTAGGCGCAGGCGAAGGTAATCTCATTGGTTCGCCCCAATCATTAATGACGTCGAAATTAAGACTATCCGGACTCAAGTCAGCGGAGCTGCATGGTTGAATCGGACTACGAAGATTGAATTTCCGGGGAGCTTTCGGCGAAGGAAGTCCAAGCGGACTTCCCCAACCAGCCAAAGGATCTTTTTTGCTATCTGTTTCAGAACTTTTACTTTGGCCAGATTGCGAAAGCTCTTGACTGAAACGACTTGCATCTAAAGTTTCTGTTCTACTTTCGTGATGCTCTTTTTCGTCTCTAATACCAGTTAAAGCTTTCTCGAAATCAAGATCAGCTTCATCCACGTATTTTTTAGAGCCTTTTTCTGTGTAACCGCCTGCGAATTCTTTCTCAACGGTAAACTTCTTGAATGAATAGTCCTCTTGTTCTGGTAAGGATGCTGCAGCTTCTGTCATTGAACTATGGAACTGACTAGGTTCAGTTGGTAATTCGCCGTAAAAACTACTACTCATTGCTGCGCTTGAAAAATCATCAGAACTTTTAATTTGTTCTTCTTTAATTGATAGCCGTTGATCAGGGTGATAAGGTGATGAAATCGGCGGGCTAGATTGTTCTTCGTCTGAATACGTATGTCTTTCCTCACTGCTTCCCCATATATGGGTTGCTGCTCGACTGTGACCACTGCTTAAATCACTACGTGGACTCGTAGGATCTACATCTCTATCAGCTAAATCAGAACTTGGACTACAAGATCGTTGAATATCAATAGGTTTAACATCACCTACAAGACTTTCAGGTAACCTTTCGTCAACTTTTACATCTGTCTTTTGAGTTAAAACAATTGTCTCACCCTTTTCATTGGTTGTTTCAGTCACTTCTTGCGTAGTCGTAATAATTTCACCATCATCGCTCATTGTTCGTGTGGTTGTAATTATTGTGCGAATAACATCACCTGATCGGAAACCCTCTGGTGTTGCTGTCCTGGATCGATTATCGGGTCTTCTATCTGGAGTAGATCGACCTGAAAGATGCGATTGTATCATGCTTCCGTCCCGAATCAAAGGAGACATGGATATGTCGGGAGTTGATTTCCCAGTAGATCCACCGAAAGCTATATCTTTTGGCAAAGAAACGTCTGGTGATGATTTACCAGAATAACTCCTATCATCAGTTATTAAATCCCTTATAAGTGGAGAAGCCGACTGTTCTAGTTGTTCGGGAATAGTGTGATCCATTAAATCTTTATTGCTAAAAGACATTCGCTTTTCCGGCTTAAAATCATCAGCTGATTTATCAGAGTCTAAAAGTGTTTTTGATGCATCACTAACATGACTTTCTAAAGAAATCAGTTTTTCATCAATATTAGCAGTACTAATAGAGGAACTTGATGTTGAAGTTACTTTGCTAACTACACTTTCAGAACTTGTTATTTTTCCTTCAGTACCAGATGTCGTTGTAACAGATATTGTCCTTTCTAGAATATTTGAAATTCCGGGAGTGATATCTGTTTGAAGGGTACCAATCAAAGATATAGGATCTATGTCTTCTTCGCTGATGATTGTCTTAGACGTTTTTGTAGTTACAGTTTCTGTACTTTCTTGTTTTTTATCATCGTATTGCATAGAATCTCGTTTTATTCTTAAAGGAAACTCCTCTTCAAAAGTTTCATGTTTAATTATTTTAGTTATTGTTTCGGATTCTTCTTCAACTACTTTTTTCTCTGAAGATATTCCTTCAGATGCACTTTCACGTCTGGTAAACTCTTTAGTAACTTCTGTCCCTTCGTCAGGATATGTTGTGATTTGTGTTGTTTTTAAAACTACTACAGTATCTCCTGTATGACTTTGATGATGAGATTCATCTATACATTTTGTGACTTCCTGTATTCGCTTATCTAATTGGCTGAAACCTACAGGTTTATCGGGGTGTGAACTCTCAATTTGTTCAGGCACACTTGTGATTGTCGATGTCATCGTGCTTGTAATGTCAGACGTGGAGTCTGGAGTTCCGTCACGAGGTCCAATATCAGGAGTCGATTTACCAGAAAGTGTTGTAATATGGGTTGTTCGAATTTCTGTCATTCCGCCCATAAATGCTTTATGAAATTGACTTTCATATTCCGCATATGGCATGCTTCTTTCCAATTGGTCTTCATACTGACGTGTATCTGGAGTAGAACTACCTGATATTCTTTGTCCAACTGCCTCTGTAGTAATTTTTTCTTCATAGTCTAATTTCATTTGAGAATCATCGTAATCTTCATCACTAAATATTGATTTATCTGCAATAGTGTTTCTAGAAAGATGCTTTTTTATAAGAATTTCTTCAATAATTTCAATAATTATATACTTTGGTAATGAAGTTTTTATTATTATCTGCTGAAGTATAGGTTCTGTTATTTTTATACCCCGATTTATATAATCATCCATTAACAATGATTCAACTTCTATCCGTTTAATCTCAGAAATAGTAATTTCTTCATCAATATGTGGTTCGGGTCGAGATTCGGAAGAAGTCAAATGTTCTAGTTTTGGGCTTGGAGTTTTTACAGATACACTGGTATCTTTTGAAGGTATATCTGTATCAGTCTCTTTTTTAAAGATACTATGTTCGCCAGGAATTGTTGATGACTTTTTATCATCCGTACTCATTTCTCTATGGAATGAATCCTGACTCCCAGAAAAATCTACATCGACTACAGATTCCCTTCGAAGACTGCGAGAAGATATTATATTTTCAATAACTAAAATAACCAAGAGTCTCGAAACAGATTTAGTACTTGCAATTTCATCGACGATTTTTGAATTAATTTTTTTCTTCTTTGATACAAATTCTTCATTTATATAATTTATAAGCTTTTCTTCATCTTCTAAAATTTTTTGTGTAGATTCCTCATAATCTTTTTCATCAAAATCAATAATAGTCTCTCGTTTTAAATTTAAATTAGCAATAAGTTCATTGATTATTTTTATTACGGTAAGTTGATCAATTTTATAAATAATAGATATGTCGCGAATAACACGAAGTGTCAATACCTTTTTCTTATTAATATACTCGTTTAGGATGTGATCTACGATGATTCGTTTTGTTTCAGAACTTAAAAGCTCTTTTTCAGATGAATCTCTTGTCGAAGTATCTTTATGTATGTCATCGAGAGCTTCATGAGACAGCCGTAATTCATCTGTTTCTTCAAATATACCATCATCATGTCCTGACGGATCCTTTGCGTGGTCAAGAATAGCTACCTTTTCTGTAAGTTTATCTTCATACAAACTAGCAGCTCTCGATCGTATTAATGGTGTTTTATCACCCGCTTCAAATAAACTATGTGAACGTGATCTATCTTTTCCTTTGTCTTCTATGTGACTTTCAACACTTGTAATTGATGCTTTGCGAATGTCAGTAAGGTCTTGTAATGAAATATCTGCTTGCGTTTTTTCGCTTACTGGACTAGCAGATTTAGATTTTTCCAAATCATGTCTTTCAGTTACTTGAACTCCAGACAAACTAGGTGATCGAGATTTATCTTCCACTATACTTGACGATCTTGACTTAACAGTGATATTCTCTACAGATTTATCAGATTTGTGTTCATCTAGTACATGGTCATCGATTTTTCCGATATCTAATTTATCACCTACTATACTAGGTGACTTTGATCTATCAATCGTATCCTTTTCATCCGATTTATCGCTTATAATACTAGGCGATTTAGTCCTATCGATAGATTCTTCATCAAATTTATCACTTACGATACTTGACTTATCAGTATGTGAACCACTAATTACATCTGGAACAGTATCCACCTTTTCAGGACTAGGAGATTTTGAAAAATGTATATCTTTAGTACTTATTTCCAAGGTTGAATCTGCTATACTTGATGATCTAACTTCTGACTGTTTTCTATCTTCTTTGTGAACTTTTTCCTCAAAAACTCCACTTAACGTTGCTTTGTCTGCACTTGGTGATCTAGATTTTTCTCGTAGATCTTCAACATCTGTGCCAGCTGTTTGTTTTTTATCTTCGGTTATACCTTCATCACTAGAGAATTTAGGAGGAGACGTATCCTTTTTAAAACTGTCCTTTTCGATGCTTGGAGATTTAGATTTATCTTTCTCATGAACAAAACACATATCATCAGTAGGATCTTTTTTATCATCGGAAATGATGGTCTTTTCAGGTGATGGTTCTGCCTTTATGATCTCCTTTTCAACGCTCGGAGATTTAGATGTATCTTTCTGAACAGAAACAATTTTCTCATCGTCAGGAATAATTGCTTTTTCAGGTGAAGGCTCTTTCTTTCCTACTTCCTTTTCAACACTTGGAGATTTAGATGTTTGTTCGACTTGTTTCTCTGGTGATGGATCTTTCTTTTTCGATTCTTTTTCAAGACTAGGAGACTTAGACCTGTCTTTTGATGAAATAGAAGTAACATCTTCAGCAACATGTTTTTGGTCGTCAGACGTAATTGATTTTTCTGGTGATGACTCTTTTACTATTAATTCTTTTTCAATACTTGGAGATTTAGACTTATCAATAACTTGACTTAAATCTTCAGTACTTTTTTCTTTGATGTCCGTTTCTTTTTCCGGACTTGGTGTTTTCGATTTTTTAGTGACGATATCGGAACTTATATCAGCTTTTTGTATATCTCTTTCAACACTTGGAGATTTGGATTTGTCTTCGACTTTGTCAACATTTATTCCAGTAACTATTGATTTTTCATCAGTCTCAGATGTTTTTACAGGAGTCACTTCTCTTTCTTTTGCTTCTTTTTCAGGACTTGAAGATTTTGATCGTTCTTCTGCTTTAATTGTAGCGGAACCTGAATCTGCTATAGAAGATTTTCTGTCTTCGGAAACCATTCCCACTAAAGATTCTTTTCGACTCACAACTTGTTTATCTTCTTTTTCTATACTTGGAGATTTTCGTTTATCATCAATGTGTTCTTCAAAAGCATCCATATATTTTTCAACTTTTATTTCTGTTTCAGTTGTATCTTTTTCAATACTCGGAGACTTAGATTTAACTTCTTTTTCTTCACTTGTTTCCCTCATTACTCCTTCTTTTTCAAGACTCATTTCCATTTTTTTAACGTCATTTTCCGGGCTTACTTCTCTTTTTTCTTTCTCTGAAACATCTTTTTCGGGACTTACTTCCTTTTTCTCTGATTCTTTTTCGGGGCTTACTTCCTTTGCGGGACTCGCTTCTTTAGATACCAGTACTTTTT